>LUGF01029985.1:377016-392401 GCA_001625245.1 Calycopis cecrops
TGCCGCGTTACATTTTTATAGTTTATGGGGGCAAACGAGCAACCTTTAGATTACGCGCCATAAACATGATTATTACGCTAATGCTCTGCCCTCTCTTCCTCCCTTCATTGGGCCACATACGGAGTATACTCCATAGTTCGAAAGTCCGAGTCGTCCATTGACATGCTTACAGCTTTAGATTTGAATCTAAAACGGGCTTAGAGCTAAAGTAATGAGGTGCAGATGAAAGCCTCAGATATGTCGTCCACCTCGGTGACAGCTCGTTACAAATAATCACATGCCGCGGGAGATGGGCGCCCGATACGGCCCTAATAATCATATTTTGACTGCCTCGTGGTCTAGTGGTAAGCGTGTTCAACCACAGACGTGAGGTCCCGGGTTCGAATCCCGGGTCGTACCAAAATTTGTTATTGGGATTTTTTAAATTTGGAATAACATTCCGGAGTCTGGAAGTAGGCGGTGTTACACCCCCGGCCTCGGAGAGCACGTTAAGCCGTCGGTCCTGAGCCTGATTTCTCGCCGGTCGTGTAACGTGTTTGATTGCCGTTCGGATGAGGGAATAGAGAGTGCACTTGTGTCTGCGCGCACACTTGTGCACTATAATATGTCCTGCGCATCTGGCTCGTCTATATAGACGGCCGCCGTAGCCGAAATCGGCTAGTACGACATTATTATTAAGATAACCTTATACTGTGATAGATGGGCCTCCGATACTAGCGAAACAAATAATCATAATATTATGCGTGGTAGACATTTTTTTTTATAAATAATGATCCTTTATCGCTGTCATTGCTGTCGCAACGTTTATGGCAATTAATTGTGTAACTGTTTTTCTTTTTCAATTATTCAGTTTACAATAGCCAGGGGAGTAACTGGACATTTTTATTTGATGTTTTTTTATATAGTTTAAGGGGACAAACGAGCATTAACTTTTATGACTCGTCCATAGACAGAGGTTATACAGATGCGTTGCCCTGCCTCCTTCCCTTCCACGGGCCACAGGATACTTTTAAACCGCTGTCGTGTGAGCGAGAGCGAGAGTTACGTGATACCTCCCCTGCCCTGCCGGCCCAATTCTCCCGCAGGATACAGCGTGGTACCTGCTACCTTTTACAAAAACACAAAGGAATGTAAGTTTATTAAAAATATTGGGTTTCTCCGCATTAAAAAAATCACAAAAATAATTGAAAAGAATGTAATTGAAGTAATAGTAAGTCAGAATTCCAAATTTGTCTTGCTTCCACTTTCATAGTTTTCTTTACACGCCGGTTGCGAAGATTCTTGACGCACCCTTCGGACAGTATCAGATCAAATTGATCATTGCATACATTTAAATCTAAGGATCATTGTATATCTTGGTCTCCCTCGGTGTCCGGTACCCCTCCACCCTTTACATTTTCATCTACCTATATTAGGTACTATTTCTATACTTTGTTTGTATTTTTTAACAGTATTCAAAAATTATCAATTCATCTGTATTTTATTTTTTTTTATATTTTCAACCTCGAAAGTTTTGACTAGGTGAACAAATTTCGAGGATAATTTTTTTGTTAGAAAGGATACTTTGATGCTCAGCCATGATCATATTATGACGAGGCCCTGGAAAAATCGACGGCAACCCGCAAAATGTACATGCTCACATGTGGTTCTTCTTATTTCTCCAGTCGTTCTGAATTTACATATTCACCAAAGCAATTAACAAAGTCTGTATTATGTACCTGATGATGACTGTTCGAAACCGATCGTATTAAATGTAATTTTAGTTAATAAAAAGTAGAAATAGTATAAAAAAGTATATTAATTAACAAAACTATAACATGAATTTTCATCAAAAAGTGACAATAAATACATTACATCCAATATGTCGCATAACAAAGTCGCAAAATGCAGACCCATTTTGTGATTTTCTTTTTATTGCATTAAAGGTCTTAAAATGTTTTATAAATGCTCTCTCATATTTTATTTTATTACTTACTCAAATACTATTCAACCAAAATACGAACAAGAAATGAAAGACTGTCCATTTAGCATTTTTCAACCATCTTTAATACCTTTAATGCGTTAATAAGAAAATGACAAAAAGGCAGATCCGACTTTGTTAACTGCTAAGGTATATAATATTGTTGTCAGCGTCACATCTAACTGAGTGGATGTTGGTAGGTAGGTACAGCTTGTTGCAAAACGTAAAGTAATAATCGCCATTGTAAAACGATTTGCTATTTTTTTTTTATATCAGATCCCAATTTTAAGACAATCTCATAACCGCGGAGTCATGACCTGCTGGTGAGATCCAGGAGAAATTCCAATCGCCTCAAAACAAGTAGATATTACGTCAATATATATAAAATAAAATTCATTATTATTTCTATTTATTTATTGTTATTAAATAAAATTCTTCCAAATGATGATGATGATGATGATAAAATAAAGAAAATCTTAAATAACGGAGGTGGGATGTCAAATATATCTCTTTCTCTCTCTTTCTCTATCTATCTATCTCTATTCTCTTCAAGTTGAGTGTTGGTGTCATACTGTACTGCTCCATCCATCGGCATCAGCTGGTACTCACAGCATACTGCCGCGCACCGCTAAGCTTAGTACCTACAGATTAACATCAACGTGCAGTTTATCCATTTCCAACGGTCAATTGGGATGGAGGCCGGATCTTGTTATAGCCGATGAAGATCCTGTCACCTTGCCTTGGGGTGGGGACCGGATAGGTTTGGGATGAGAGGCCAGAGGAAGAGCAGATCAGCTTTTCATTTTTTTTATACCTAAACCAGAAATGATCAATATTAAAATATAGTTGAACGTGCCCACATCAACACGGTGAAACACGTGTTGTAATCAATTTTAATGCTTTTGATAATAATAATTGTTGTTTACGTTTTACTTTGGTAGAGAATGTGTTTTAATACACCATTATTTCTGGAGATAAAATGCTAAAGCCTGAGGTATATGATTCATTATTAGTTAAAAGTGTTAGTAACATATTGTAATAACCAACACCTTGTACCACTTTTAAGAAAGAAAGAAAACATTCTTTATTTGCCCATAATGAATATAGGCTTTGATTATATACACGTCTAGATACCGCATCAACCACCTGAAAGCGCCGTAAAAGGTCTCTACTATATGTAGTAGAGACGCTCTTCGCTTAAGTCAGTGTCATCTAGACCGTAATATGATTCTGAGCTCTCAATAAAAAAAGAAATATGCCGGTTTGTTCTGTTCAACTGTGTCATAATCATGCAGGAAAATCTAATAACAAATAGAAGATCTTATTTCACCGGTTAGTTTTAAATTTACGTAAGTATTGTTAAGAAAATACGAATATTAATTTCACAATTTACTAGTGGTACGGTGTTGTCACTAGAAAAGTAGGGTAATTTTCCAAAACTAAAGGGACGTTTTTTTTTAATATATAGCAGTGGAGTTTACACACTACGTTATTCTACCCCCCGTGCTAAGTACCGTAAGGACTTATGTGACAGGTACTAGACAACGGAAATATATTTTATATATTTAAGATTTTTATTACTGAAAAATAGCTACATATAATACATAGATAAACATCAATAACCAAGGCGGGATTCGAACCCGCGACCCCTGGCGCAATATATTCCGCTTATCCGAGCCCTGCACCACTGCGCCAGCCTGGTCGTCAGATATAAGATTTGATAAAGCACAAATCCTCGCTAAATAACACCTATTCCATCCAAGGATGATCCGTGAGGCCGTTTATAATGTGCAACATTCGTGTAAACTTAAGATGTCATTATAAGTATTGTTAGTATATTTTATATTATGTAACACTGTCTGTAAATAAATAAAACTGATTCATAAAGTATATTTGGAGTCTTATTATCAAGTAAAAAAATTCTAATACTTATATAGCGATCTATAAAACTAAAACTACCTTCGGAAATCCTCCCATTGATAATAATAATAAACTCTCTCTCATTGATAAAAAAAAATAAAAAAAATCATAATTCATTTTTAATAATAATTAGCATACATTCTTTAAAAAATCTATATAGACCATATATTCATATGTATATTCCTATTTTATTGTTTGCTGTCAGTTCCTCCTGATTTAGTAACAAAATTAAGGGTAATTTTTTATGCTGTTGGTATTCAGTTACACGCACACATTGACGGTTTTAAAACAATCTGTACATAACTGTCACTCACACATTGTGCGAAAAATGAGACGTTTTCTCTGCGATGTTTATTTGAAATGCTCCATCTAGACGTGTAAATAATCAAAGGAATATAGGTATATACAGTAATACAAACTTAAAGATTAAAGCAAACAGGCGGTCTTATCGCTAAGGAAGCGATTTCTTCCAGACAACCGGGACTTTTACAGTAAATAAATGATTGATTGATTGAAAAAAAAAAGACTTTTACTTGGTTCTTTTTGTTGTAACACGAGTTGTGTCATGTAGGTAACCACTAACCAGTGTCAAAGAGTTTGCGAGGTAAAAACAAGCATAGGCAAGGTGGATACAAGTCTATTCACGTACCTATCTGATGAACAGGTATTTAGTAGATTTTGTCTTCGTTGAGAAAATTGAATAATACTTTGTTGGACTACTTAAATAAGCAGGATTTACTTGAAACGTTATGAGTCAAAGAGTCTCCACTTCTCATCGTATTAAGGACTGACCAAAACAGAAAACATAATTATATTTTTACAATAAATTAGAATTCTACGTTCATAACTATTGTTTTTTGTATTGGACGATTGACCTATGGTTAAAATAAATACATATTTATAATGACGCAAGCGACAAACGTCATGTTATCAGTCGAGAACTACTTTTGTTATGGGTACAAACTAGTTTTGTAGCGCTCTCTATTGACGAATAGTTATTTGTAGTTTACGTATGTTGTTATGCTACTAACCGCTAGATGGCTCTTATATGGCATTGTGTTTTTTTATCGCACTGTATGATCACATAAAATAAACTTAATAGCCAATAAATAATAATACATCATAATACAAATCGAGTGACCTATTTTATAATATTGTTTTATGGTTGATTTTTTTGTATAGTGACATCTGTGTTCTATAGCATACAACATTGTGCTGACACATACACAGCGTCAAATATGTCACGACATTATCCTATTCGAATCAAGATGGCACTCTTCCAACATTCGAATCTCAAAATTGTACAAACCTAAAATTCTGATTTGATTTTAGTAATGTTAGTGTTGCTATAATAAGTGATGGGCGTTTTCTGATTTTAAATATTAAAAGATAAAAACAGAGATATAATTCTTAAAATTTATACTAAGTCAAGTAAGAAATAAATTTTATTTGACTAATCTTCTTCCCTTTATTGCCTTCCTGTCTTTGGTTGCAAAAATCATATTGAAATGCTGCCATAAAAAAAAAGCTATGTAGTAGTAGTAACCCGTAAATATTACTCCTGGCTCCTACCTAATTCTTAAATTAAAAATAGTGAAAAAATGTCAATATTAGCTGTAACAGTCAGCAAATTGCATTTTAAATAAATTACCTACCTCAAACTTCTAAGTTCATAGATTAAGAGTTGAGAAGTATTTCTGAATAGGACTTAAGACATTAGTCATAAACTGCAACTCTGTATAATGGTTATAAAAATATTTTAAATCTGACTTTAGTCTTTACCTATGAGCCGTCTATTATTTTGTGTTGCATGTGAAACTTACTGTGTTCTGTTAGTAAACTTTATAGGAATAGCAAGAACGAATAATTAAGGTAAGTGTCTTTAACTAACACATTTGAACGCTTACAAAATGTGCCGCTATCAAACACAACTTTGTATTAGAAGTCAACGTCCTGTAACTATCGTCGCTAGTCATATGTTTTCTTTCAATGTTTTCTTTGACATATTGTATAAATAACAAAAGTTTTAACTTATGAATGATTGTCGTAACGCATTATATTGCTTTACGAATAATGTCGCACGTGATCATTATTTACTTAATGACATACTTTACCAAATCTCGCGGTGAAGAATCTTGCCCTGTAGCACTCTTGAGCACGGGTTTAAGGTTGTATTCTTATCTTGTTTCCTGATCAGAAAATGGTGTTCTTAACTTATCGTACAAAAAGATCCAGCTAGGTACCACAAAAAGAAATTAGAAATCCTAAGATCTTTACTGTTCTAGGGATTTGGAAACCTATTTTTAAAATAAGAATAAGAAATCTTTATTAATTTATGTACTGTAATCTCAATCTGTATAGATATATGTAAGTAAAAGTTATCTAAGGTAAATAGAAGAACATATTTGCACACATATCAATCATGCCATCTTTATTCCTGCCACTAAAGCATCTCAATCTTTTGACAGTGCACCACTGCCAAAAGGTGCCAGTAGTAGTTATCAGCCTAGTCTGTAACTTAGCATCTAGGGCTAAAAATTAGTAGTACTAGCAAACCAAAAATAAGTAGTATTGTAAAGATAAAAAAGAAGTAAAGGTTTTTCATTGGAAACTTGAACTTTCCATAAGAGGGATATGCACATTTTATCGGATTTATCATCTCAATATGAGCTGTATACTTATTAAATATATCCACACAAGATGTGACATAGCTATAACTTTACATTGATCTCATATGAGCGAAAGGTATCTAGTGGGCCGTATTTAATATTGATATTATTTTGTTAAGCTATGACAGAATTGAACACAGTCATTAATTAACATTGAAATAATATTTATGAGTTGTTAGATAAGAGCAATCTGTTTCTACATTCCCGATTGACTCAAATGTTCAAAAAGATCTGACTCAGTGATATCATCTATCCCTTGTAAACTTTATTTTTATTGGGTTTCCTTCCCTGTTACTGCTGTTGCAACCTGTACTGCTGTATGAACTCTTCCTATAAGGTTTAAAATATATTATAATATTGAATAACTTATGACTAACTTGATTGTGGTTTATTTACATTAACATCATTTTTGTAATAATGGTGTATATTTGTAAAAAATGTGTAATATTAATGAATTTTCCCTTATTTCACATTTAAATTATTTTAGCAAGCCATTATTTGTATATTTAATAATTAAATATATATTTTTTGTAGTTATTCTCATTATTTTTTCATAATCCAATGATGTAAAGTCATTGAAGCTAATAATTACTGTAAAAAAAATACTAAAGATAATGGTAAAGATTGTAAATCACATGTCAATTAGTGAATACAAAATGCAACAAATCTGTGGCCATTGGTGATCACTTAACCTTTCGGTTACTGCGGACGTTCATTGACGCTTCAAAAACACGCAGCGAACACGTGGTCGGTACCGGGAGATTTAATAATCATGTGACTAGACTGCTCCTTAGCCCACTATTCGTTAAAAATAGAGTTTTTATGGTAATAGAGGGGGGGGGGGCAAACGAGCAGCCGGAGACATTTTCATGACTACCAACACCCATAGCCATCCGCATAGAGGCTACACGACTGCACTGCTCTTTCTCCTCCCACCTCCATGGGCCAACAGCTACTTACACACCGCACTAAACTCGACAGCACAGCTGTCACTTTACGCCAGCCTCATGTAATATTGCAACAACAATTGCAACATTGCAATAATTATATTGTATCTACATGACCATGGAGGCACCTCATTCACATGATTACCATACATTCACTATACAGTAACAGATATGTATGTTTTGATTTTCCAGTGGCTCAATGGTGGAAAGAAAACCTCATGTAACCAATACAGATGTCTATGAGCGGTTTTAGTCATCTAAAGACACAAACTGCTTGTTTGCCTATATTATACAAACAAAATGAGGATAATGTTATCATTTTTTAAATCACATCTCAATTAGTGCAGTAATTAAAAAATGAGTAACATTTAATTGGCCCTATCCTTAAATTAGGGCAAACAAAAACACATGGCGGCAACTAATTATGAGTGACTGCCACTGATCCCATTTGTCTGTTTATTCTCACTTGTCATGACAACCTATTTTAGCTGTTTGTAATTTAACTAATGTAACCGTACACTGCGTATTGCATGTCATAGGCGAATATGCACATGTGAACTAACTTCTTCAATGACTTCTGACTATACTTAGTTATTTATAATTGTTATTTTTGGAATGGACTGCTACGCTGTGTGTATATGTGGACTTTACATACTATGTTATCCTAGCCCCGTGCTAAGTTACGGAATTTAGGTAGGTAGGATACTATGCGAGTAGACAACGGAAATATATTTAATCTTTATATATATATAAAAATGAATGTTTGCCTGTATGTTCTTTATGGAATCTTACACTATATATTTGATCATGTGATGATCTTTAGCAAAGTTGTTATGCATGAGCCCACAGTTTCTGAGTAGGTACGACCAATTTTGAACAGGTGGCGCCACGCCTAGCTACGCACGCAGAGTACAGCTAGTATTTTTTATAAATTTAAGAAATTTTCGGAAAAAAATTATTAGGTTAAATGTTATTTAAAATAAATATTTTTATTATAGAAATATATAATACAAAATGCATTTAAAACAACCATGACCTAGGCGTTTTTCGAAGCCGGTACCCCTGGCATAACATGCTCCTTATCCCAGCTATGTTAGCACTTCGCCAGCCTTGTGATGATCATGATAATGTACGAGACTCTAGGGCTTAGCTCACCTAGCTAGCTCGAGCTGGTACTAGAACTAGAACTGTGTGAAAGTAATTAAACACTCCTAATCACTTTCGCTCTGGGAAATATAAGTAAAAGCTTACAGCAAATAATTGAGCCGTTTTTAGCTTTAGTAAAAGGTGCCTTGTATTGCAGCCTGATGAAGCTGGCATGGCCGGCAAGAGGTACCTCTAGCTCACACAATACTGTCCCAAAATTACAGCTTTCGCGTTTTGTGCGGTCGGGGAGTAAAAAATATATCGATAATATTTTTTAATGGTATAGGGGGCAAACGAACAGTTAGAGACATTTTCACGGCTACCGACGCCCATAGACATCCGCATAGACGCTATACAGATGCGCTGACCTCCTTTCTCCTTCCACTTCCATGGGCACACAATAATAAATCTGTAACTTTGTGTTTGTACATAAGAAATATTTAAGAGGTTAGTTATTATAAGAAGTGAGGAAAAATTGTTTTTGTTGTATGTCTGTTAATACGCGTATTGCTCAAACAGTATAATATTTTTATAAATATATATATATTTTTATAATATTTATATGAATATTCCATAGTAGCATTGGTTAATAGGTTAACTTAAGAAGTAACGAAAGTTAAAAATTGTCTTAATATGCCGCTTATGCGGAAAAACCAATTTCCACGTTTCACGGCTACGTTGGGGTATAAAACGTAACTTACAAATACTTTTTCAAAAAATCATTTCATACTGCTCACTAGGACATAAAGGGGGACCTAATTTCAAGTTTCTGCTTACAGTCGTTTGGACTGTGGTCGTTGGGATAATATGTATAAAGTTGTTCGCACATTATTACGACTCCACGCCGACTCGACTCCAACTCAACTCGACGTATGGCATTCAAATGTATGCTTTATGTTGTGTTTCATAAGAGTGAATTAGTCAACAGTTCGGTGACAGTTATAGGTGGACAACGCGTCGTCAACCTTTAACTTACATAGTGACAAATTTAGTAAGGTAGACTTGTGTAGTACACGAACTAAGAACTATTACTAGTTCCTGACATTGAACTAGAATGAATTACGAACTACCTACATGTACAATAATACCTACATGTAAGAGATCGTTGACTTTTCCTGTACCTGTGGTACCTACCTACAACCCATTGTCATAAAACATGTGAAAACACCTTAGTATAGTAGTAGTAGCAAAAGTCCTATGACTGCTGCATGTTTTTGATAATCTTGATGATTACTTGGGGGAGATGGGATGTAGTACTGCGCAACCCAAAAATAATGAATAGAATGTTTATAGCGCCCAGTAGTCACTTGACTAAAGAGTGGTATAGAGTAGGATAAAGAGAAGCATCACATCTGTAACGCTGCAGATGGATATGTACAGCGGGAATATGGCTTCTTTTGTTGGTTGTCCGATGCTATTGTCTGCCCGTTGCCGGCGAAAAATCGTTGAATGTTCTCGCATAGCGCGCGAAAATATAACGTTCAAAAAAGGAACGCGCCACAGAGTACATAATAAATAAAATGTTTATAGGGCTCAGTAGTCACTTGACTAAAGAGTGGTATAGAGTAGGGTAAAGAGGAGCATCACATCTGTAACGCTGCAGATGGATATGTACAGCGGGAATATGGCTTTTTTTGTTGGTTGTCCGATGCTATTGTCTGCCCGTTGCCGGCGAAAAATCGTTCAATGTTCTCGCATAGCGCGCGAAAAATAACGTTCAAAAAAGGAACGCGCCACAGAGTACATATTGTGAATTGCAAATGTCTGTCTGTATATGCAGGCGCCAGGCGTCAGTCTCCACGCAGCCTTGCGCACAGCGACTGGTAAAGTCTGACTCATGGACGCTAATCACATTTCTAAGACCTTAGCGAGAACAAACATTTATATTGCCTTGGTTAAAAACGTTTGCTAACACGTTTTAACGAATAAACACAACCAAGATTTACGGGAGTTTTATTTTTAGTTTTTCTGTCATCCATTACGTAAGTGAATGCTGTAGTTTTATGATTTGCCGTTGGCTAACGCTGAATGCGTGTCAATAATTGAATAGTGTAGAATTCAAGCGATGACCACACCTGCCGTTTTCAGGAAACCGTACCTGAAAAAAACTAATTAAGTATTTAAATTTTTATTTCTTAGTCCTGACCGGAGTTGCCGTCATAAAGTATATAATTTATGAATTCAATGCCATTATTTCAAAGTTAATCCATATATACATCCGTCGTCGTATACGAGATTGTATATAAACTACTGTGCCCCGCGGTTTTACACGATGTACTGTTAAAATCTAAATCTAAATTTCATCCAATTTCGCTAAGTAGTAAAAACTACTAACTACTAAAAACTACTAAAAAAAATAAGAAACTTTCAGGTTACATAATATGTATGTATACATAGACGTTTATTATATTATGATATATTTGCGCAATTAAGTAAATTTTAAGCGAACAGCTGGTGCTATCTATATCTATTAGTACAATAAGAAAAAAAGGAAAGAATCCTATACCTTTTTTCAACAAGTTTAGTTTACAAGCTACAGTGAAAAATTTTTTAATATACATGCATTACATTTTATAACCTTTACTACTTAGATTAATGAAACATACCACGCCATGTACACAATGCAACTCGTTATAAAAATTGATTACCGCAGTGCGTAATCAGCAAGATGGACTTGCATTTATTATAATCAGTTATCAATTTATCAGGCTCTTTATTTAAAACATGACAATTCAGTGTTGGCTTCCATTGAATGGAAATCTACCTTTATCGACAGTTCATTCTAATTTTGAAAATATAAATTAAAACGACTTAAATTTCAAGTCAAAATTATCTAACTTGAACTGAACCAAATGAAAGATGATGTCAGGTATAGAGGAAATGAACCGTTAACATTCTATATTTGTCGCTTCCTATGACGGCGTAAGAATAGAAATGACTTTGACTACGCGATGTTCATTTACGACTTAGTTCATTACTTATACAACTTAAGAAATGAAATCAAGAACGATTTATGATTCGCTATCATAAGTTAAGGTCTTAATGTGATTTTTTTGTGTCATAGGTAGGAAAGGTGCTTTTACTTGCAACATAAACATACTACAAACACTGTATAAGGCATTTAAGGTTTGCTCAAAGAAATAAATAACTTTTATTAAAAGGGGGCAAACCTCAGTTGGACCCTTTTGGCAGACGTTGTCCTCCCTCCCTAAAGCTAAATAAAGCTAACCAAACCCGCCAGCATAAGCTGTACTTTCAGCCTTTATCACGTATGAGTACCTTAGATATCTTCTATATCCGGCAGCGACCCCTGAATGTTCAATCTGGATTGGTGTTGTTTCTATATGCTATATTACCTGACGTGAAACTTTTACTAGAATATTATAGGCTGGGGATGTAGCTACCTCTCGCTCACATGATATCGTGCGATAAGAGACAGCTATACTGTCCATTTACATGCGGTTTCTTAATTTCCGTTGATCCGTTGAGGGGAGGCGGAAAAGGGGATAGCACGGCTTTGTTAGTCATCAAGTCCATTCGTGCTCGTTTCACCGCTAACACCATAAAAGCCACCAAGAACAAAGCACAAAGGAAACAAACGACGTGAAAACACGCAGAACAATCTAGAATCCAGGTCACAAATCTCCACCCGTTTCAAAGTGCGTCCAACAATAGTGGGTCAACACGCTCCACTTAACGGCCCATCCTCCGGGCTCCAGGAGCCAAAGTCATTGTGACCAATAAAGTGATTAATTCACGATGTACGCCGTTCTATTTGGAATTAAGGCCAGAAGTATTGCGTCATGTTTATATGGAGCGTGGAGATCCGGAGAACCGTACTCCAGGCGATATAATACAATAATTATATTGTAATGAAATCAGTGGACTTAACACACCACGCTAATCTAGCCCCGTGCTAAGTACGGCAGGACTTATAGTCGTACGGGTACTAGACAGCGGAAATATATTTAATATATTATTATCATAGAGATACATATAATACATAGACAAATATGTGGATGCTTGGATGATGATGCTTGGATTACCCGACTCAGGTACCATTGCATCGGCCGGTTGTAAGAATACAGATTTGTAACAAACTATAAGCAGTAAATGTTTTCAGTACAAGCATGGCGCTAGAGTTGTAAACGAAACCGACAGCATTAACAAAATTGCCAATATATTAGAGACTAGCTGGTGAGTGGTGCCTGCGACTTCGTTCGCGTAACGTAATAATATTATAATCAACACTTTGATTATAATATTCCTACATAAGCTTATTGTTTGCTTGCAGTGTGCCAAAATGCCCATTTCCAGTAGGAACGAGCGATTTTACCGCAGAAAAAAGTGTTTTGGATGTTGACTAGGTTTAGTATCTATACACCACAAAAGTTTCATTTGAATCCGTCCAGTAGTTTCGGAGATTAGCCCGGACAAACAGACAAACAAAAAAATTAAAAATCTTTGAAAATTATTTTAATACTATTTTATCATCGCCCTCAATTAGTTTTTCGTAACAATATACAGACACATGAATTTTACAGGTTTATTATGAAATGTATATTAAGAGTCTTGTAATGCATGTTTCGATCTCGTTTCCACCACGCTCAGTGCTCAAACCGCACGATACCTTTTATTAGAATATAAAATGAATAAAGCAGTTTTGGACGTAATGAATTATGCCGAATGTCGAAATGTCCTTATTCCATAATAAGCATTTACCGTTTTAACGTGTAGAAACTCCCTCGGGTACCATCTCGGCATGGCCACACGGAGATAGGTATGGCGGACTCGAACCGACTAAAGCCACACGGTGTTCCATCAGTATTCAGTAGCGAGAGACATCCTCTTAAATTTTTTCCGCTTGATACTATTTGATACTATCATATAGAGATTGTAGAGATTGTGCTCCTGATCGCTACTCTCTACAATAGCTACGATTGGATGCACGAGAATTGGAGGTATTTTAAGAAATGCATTCAGGTTTGAGTGCGGTAGAGTTATTTGTTAATATCGAATGTGGGCTGCGCATGCCGAAATTTATGGTAAATGCATGCATAAAACATATTTCATGGTTATGCAGAGGTTCACGTAATGTACTGTTGTTTATAGATTTGAGGTCGAATTTTATAACGAGAGATAATATATATTTGTTTTGTTTACGAACAGTTCGATCAAGAAGGTTATTTTTGTACCTGCTGTTTATTCCTGCAATTCTAGTGCTTTAATACGAAAGTTTGTGTGTGTGTTTGTGCTTTCTTCACGCAAAAAGTACGCAGTAGTAGTCGTAGCGAATTACATAATTCCGACTTTTTATTCCTTGAAAAAAGTATAGGTCCCTTGTGATAGGTTTAACGCGAGTGAAACCGCGGGGCAAAAGTAGTATATGATAATTAAGGGACTAAGCCAGTAGATCCTAAACTTTTGTTGTCGCAACGAAAACTGCTCGCGGCTCCCCTAACGAAAAATACGGCAATACTTACCCGAATTGTTGAAAATATAGAAAAGAAATTACGCACAAAACACAAAGAATGAGCTAAGTTTTATTAAAATTAGGGCAAATTTACGGAGAAATACTCAACTTTTATTTTCATAACACACTGACATATTTCGTAATTTACTACGAAAATATCGGCGGGAGGCCCGAAAGTTTGTTATAATAGAAACTCACGATAAAGAAATACAATAATAAACTAATTTAAATTAATTAACCACTGGAAGCTGACCCCCAAACTGACCCCTGGCACGATTAGAGTCGACTGAACTTGGTGTTTGTAAAAAAAACGACACTAATCAAGTGATACGTGAACAGTGTGGTAAAATCCATTTTTTTTTTCTATTGGACCTTTTGAAAAATGTAATCCACACCACTATACGTACCACTTTTTTAGTGTAAGGAACAAACGAGCAATCGGAGCAATTTTCATGACTACCGACGCCCATAGACATCCGCATAGAATTTATACAGATGTGTTGCCCCCTTCGTCTTCCTACCTCCTTGGGCCACAGGCTTCCACACTTCGTCACTTTACTCCGGTTTCGTATAAGTGACAGGCACCTACCCCGGCCGGCCCAATTATCATCTACATGCATGCAGCGTGGCACTACCTCTAACTATTGTAGGGACTACTGGTAATGGAGGAATAGGGCTGAATAGATAGATTATAAAGTAGGTATATCTACCTTGGCCCAAGATTGTCAATCTCACGCACAAGGGTTTACACTTTACATCAACAATTTTATTATCATCATCATCACACAGTGTCGAAATCGTTAGGGCAGATAAAATTCCGATAGGGATGTTTATCCCAAGTATTTAAAATCTAATAACTTACAAAGTATTGAACTGAACATTGCCAATACAATAAAAAAATTGGATTTTCAGGATGAGTATAAATATTTGTTATTAATTAATGTATTAGTATCCTTTTATTGAGGTTCCGTAGCCAACAGCCCACTGTCTGTTTGTCACAGCGACATTTTTCCGAAACTATTGGATCTACGTAGTTGAAACTTTTAGGTTGATGTATTCTGTGAACCGCTATTCGAATTTTGAATAAAAATAAATATTTTAAAAGTCAAAATAGAACTGAATCAAATTTTTTTTCATCCAAACTGTATGTGAGGGGTGTCTATGAGTGGGTTTTTAAGACGACATTAAGGTTACTAAAACCATTTTTCATCAAAATCAATTGTTTGAAAGGTATGCGCTTCCGAAATGGAATCAAGAATATCCTCCCCCC
>LUGF01029985.1:407024-426767 GCA_001625245.1 Calycopis cecrops
CAGATTAAGCCCGGATAAACGAGCAGCGAGTAAACATTTTAAAACGTCCCCTTTATTGTCAACGCGATAATGTTTTATAAACGGACTGCTTTTGTCTTTCGTGCACGTGTCTACATCATCATCATCAGCCGCAGGCCGTCCGCGCTGGACATCGGCCTCCCCCATAGAGCGCCAAAGGCCTCGGCCACCTATATCTGGTATATCTCATATACGGCCAAAATAAAGTCGGTGTTTAGTGTAAGTGTTGTCTATGTTTAGTCATAGACAGTACACTGAATATTCATACCATAAATGATGTCTATGGTTAGGTACAGATGACAAGAGAGAGAGGGATGTTTGACATTACGACCATGACTTAGTGACGGCTACAAGCATATATCACCGTCATTGAGTTATTGTACTCAATGATCACCGTAGGTAGAGAGCTGCGGATTACCAGTAACTTAGGCATCAGCTGTCACCTCTGATTTGTCAGTCTTGTTCTACTTCCACTTGGCTCTCCACTTGTGTATGTAACAACTCGGATAACTATTAATGTATTTATGAAGGTTTTTTTCATCCTGCAGCGTGTCAAGAGGGGATACAGTTTTTTGAGCGTAGGCACCGATGTATGATTGTTTTTACATGTACAGCGCTATTTTATAACACCAGCAAGCTTTCAGATATAGATTGCTGACATCTTAATATCAACAACATTTGTTCTACGACTTACGATTCGCTATTTTATTCATACAAAAATAAATATGAATTTATTTTTTCGCCCGAGCGTCATAAGTGTGTCGTATAATTACGTAAGATAAGGTCAACAAACTAGTGCGGCTGGGAAACGCGAGGGGAAAGGGGTATCTACCTGTTGTCCATATGCGCGGGCCGGGACTAACAAATGCCACCACGGTACATTAAAAACTTCAAAATAATGTAAAAAATGCTAGCTATCCATAGATTGAAATCTATGTAGCTATCTATCTATATCTGAGAGCCTGCTGGTGTTTTACAAACCACTCTGTATACTGAAACCGTTGGGCAGTGGGCACAGATTATCTAATATTGGATCCAAAATCCTCATTCGTTTGAATCTAGATCGGGTTTGCGGTTACTGGTGCAATCAATATGAATTACATCGCGAGCAAATTGAATATAGCTATGATTTATTTGAAACGGCTAACAAGGGTGTAGTATTGCTTATAAAGGTTTTTGTTTACAATAAATCTAGTAGTTATTTAATTTTACTACAAGATTTATTGTTTTTTTTTATTTAACTGAAACTGATCAATAAAAATATAGTTCTTTTTATTTTATAGTATATGAGGTAAAACGAGCAGTCGGAGCCATTTTTATGACTACCGACGGGGACGCCCATAGACCGCAAAGAGGTTATGCAGATGCGTTGCCCTCTTTCCTCCTCCCACCTCCATGAACCACCGGCTACTTGCCACACAAAACGCGACATCACAGCTGTCCCTTCACGCCGGTATCGCTTAAGTGAGAAGTGCCCCGGCCGTGCCTGCTCCATTCGGCTACATGCAGGCATGCAGCGTGGGAACACCTCTTACTAAAATATTTTGATTTTGAAAATGCGAATGTTGTATGTAAATTTTACACGGGTAAACTTGTGGAGACAGAGTAGTAATAATGTTTAGAATTATTTCTGAACTTATTAACTAAACTACTAAAAGAAGAACTTGTTTACACAACGCGTGTGGGCCAATTGTTTACAACAAATATAACTTCTAAATATAAATGTTTTACTGGTTTGCACTAATGATTTGAAAACATAAACCAAAGCGAGACCATAACCAAAATAACAGGCCAAGTGCAAGTCGGACTCACACACCGAGGGTTCTGTACCAATGAGAGGTATTAGGATTTGCTAGTCTTTTTTTAAGCTTCGTGATATGTAAGAGCAAATCTACTTACTATATGAGTTGATAAACTTACACAATATATTACTTTGCGGGTACATGTACACATTTTGTATGAAATAAACTACACAACACAACTTATATAAGTTGGAAATGATTATTTGAATGATATAGTTATAATTTAGCAGTTTTCTAATTTATACTATACTAGCTGGGCCCCGCGGTTTCGTCTGCGCAAATTTCGATCCCGTGGAAAATAGAAAATCATCCCATGGCATGAACATTTTTTCGGGATAAAAACTATCCTATATGTTAATCCAATGTTCTTTCTATGTGTGTGCCAATTCATGAAAATTGGTTAAGCAGTTTTTGCGTGAAGGAGCAACAAACAAACAAACATACAAACTTTCGCATTTATAATATTAGTAGGATGTGTGCTTATAGTTCTAGGTCTTGGTCATGCACCCTATACATTATAGAAAAAGTAAGATTTCATACAAAAGTTTTTTTTTATATATATAAGGGCAAACGAGCAGCCGGAGCCATTTTCACGACTACCGACGCCCACAAACATCCGCATAGAGACTATACAGATGCGCTGCCCTCCTTTCTCCTCCCACCTCCGTGGGCCACCGGCTACTTACACACCGCACGAAACGCGACAGCACAGCTGTCACTTTACGCCAGTCTCGTGTAAGCGAGAGGTACCTCCCCGGTCGTGCCGGCCCAATTCGACTGCATGCAAGCATGCAGTGTAGCACTACCTCTTACCGAAGTTACTTACTCTTAGTTGTACATGCTGTAAATATATATTTATCGCGTTAACTTAGAAGTATGATTTTATCAAGGCATCAAGAGATAACAGACCTCAGTATTTTAGAATTTTAGCTTGATCCATTCATGTGTTTCGGAGAAAAAGGTATCGACAAACGTACTGACAGACGGGAAACAAAGTAAACGATTCAGCACAGCTGTAACTTTACGCCGGTATCGTGTAAGCGAGAGCTTGTGCCGACCCAATTCTGTTGCAAAGAAGCATGAAGTCCCCTCCCCTGCATGGGCCACTATGATAAAACCTAAAATTTAACTATATAAATTGTATAATATCGGACTTGACAAGTCAGCACGATATCTTTACGTATATAACTTGACATGCTACAAAGGTTTCATTGTACTATTTACGGGCTCGCCTCGCGTGCTCAAAGTTCAGACAGAAGCCTTCATTTGACCTACTTAGTTGATAAGAGCAGGAAAATAACACGAACCAGCTTGGATTTATGTGCAGTCAAATTGGATTGTGTACATCGGCAACCCTTAGTTCACGAGGCAAAAGATTAACAGGTCATGACTAAAACTTACAGTAATTTACCAATTATATACATTTTAAAAACAAAGATAAAAATAAATGTCTGTCTGTATGTTCTTAATAGAATCGTAAACTATGCATTTGATCACGTGATGATATTTAGTAAATATTTATTTATTTACGCGGATCATGATTTGAACTGCATACCATAGGAGGCAAGGAATATGAAAAATTTCGTTACGACGAAGAAAGGACTTTTTCCACTAGTCTACAAGAAATAATACTTGCATAGCAAAATATTAAAATTAAAATACGGTATCCTATTTATGAATAAGATATCTTATTTAAATATTAAGTTATAACAATCGAAACGTTATACCAACCAATTTTCCGATTGGTAATATTAAATTTGCGATAGTCGATATTTCTCCCCTGAGGGCCCGGTGGGACGAGTTTCCAGTTGGCTCTCGTTTCCTTGTTTATCATATAATACGCCATTTCGGAGATTAAACAATAAAATATTTATAACTGACTTCGGTAAGTTCTGATAGTTTGGAGACTAGGAGGATATTGACCCATCATTATGAAGCCACGCCATCGTATGACGCCAGCTATATCATACACCTTTAGCTATGAACACCGTCATAATTAAATGTGGCTTTATCATCCATCTCTATACATATAAATTGACTGCTCGTGGTCTAGTGGTAAGCATCTTCAACCACAGACGTGGGGTCCTGGGTTCGAATCCCGGGTCGGACCAAAAATTGTTATTGGGATTTTTCAATTTCTAATAACAGACCGGAATCAGGTAGTTGGCGCTGGTACCGCCGTGCCTCGGAGAGCACGTTAAGCCGTCGGTCCTGCGCCTGATTTCTCACCGGTCGTGTCGGATTGCCGTCCCATCGGAATATGAGAATGAGGGAATAGAGAGTGCACTTGTATCTGCGCGCACACTTGTGCACTATAATATGTCCTGCGCATCTGACTCGTCTCTATGGAGACGGTCGACGTAGCCGAAATCGGCTGGGAGGACATTATACATATAAAATACTTGTCACAATGTTAGTTACCATACTCCTCCGAAACGGCTCTACCAACTCTCATGTAATTTCGTGCGCATATCGCGTAGGTGTGAGAATCGGCCAACATTTTTCATCTCGGTATTTCCACGGAATCGAAACTTACGCGGGTGAAATCACAAAGAAAAAATACTGAAAATTAGTATTTGGTACAGGGGTACCTTTCTCGTGATATTTTTTTTTTTGAAAGACACTTCAAAACACGGCAAATCCTACTAGTCCTAAGTACTAATATTATAAATGCGAAACTTTGTAAGGATGTTTGTTACTCTTTCACACAAAAACTACTGAAGTGATTTTCATGAAACTTTACAGTAATATAGCTTTCATATCAGAATAACATAATAAGTTAAAATTTATAGGGATTTATGAAGTCCGAAATCCACGCGAGCGAAGCCGCGGGCGGAAGCTAGTAAACTATATTTTCACACTAACCTACTTAGATTTGCCTCCTCCACTTTCAATATTCTCTTGATAATTAGTTATTTTAATGAAAATAATTAAATGTCAGTACAATATAAATAATCTGCCTTGGAATTATGACCATTATAAAATATATTTAAATATTTTATTAATTGATACTAAAGCAAAATAGCCTAAACGAAAATAAAGTGAATAAAAAATAGCAGCATTTTTGACGTGAACTTTAATGTTATGTGGTGATTGTTCAACTCTGAAAGATGGACAAAAATCTATTCCTCTGGTGTTTTGGAAGTCTGTCTGTTGATGATCACTTACCATGAGATGATTCCAACGCTCCTTTTCCTTCTATGTTATAAATAAAGCATACAGCTTCAAATCACAACATTTCTCAAGTTTCACTTCAAAACACGGCAGACAGCCCTGTAAGTATTAGCAAATATAATAAGAAGACTTAATACTTTTTGTTTTTCCTGCTGAAGTTCCCAGCCCCTACATTTGTAATCATAACTCGGGCCAACTCCTCACCTTCCACTCGACTGAAGGGGAGCCCACGAAAGTGTTTATACGTCTTCGAGTTTTGATTTGACGCACCAGTGATTTTTAATAACACTACATTTGTAATTATTCGTCAATGATTAAGTCACATTTAAGGTGTCGATATTTGACCTATTTAACGGCTTAATAGGCGTCAAAGGGAACACTAGAGGCTTGCGTAGACAAGGGATTTTTGTACGCGGACAAAAATGTACGCATAAGTACCGCGTACTTTCAATTCCTCATTTGCGTTACTCGATACAGTTGTAAGCGATCTATTTTAGCGGACAAAAGTCCCTCGTCTGCTCAAGCCTTAACTGTGTAGGTTTCATCCGTGTAAAATCTTTCTTCACATTCGTGTTTTTGGGATAAAGGTAATTGTTATGTAATTCCAGATTGTAATCTATATCTGTGACAAATTTTATCCGTTTAGCAAATTTTGTGTGAAACAATAACAAACATACAACTTTCGCATTTATAATATTAGTAGGATCTTTGTAGCTTCAAAAAATGTATCAGGACATAAATGTTCGCTCGACCTCAGCGTCGCCCGAGGTCACTTCATTTCCTCTGGCTATGGCAATAAATTAGCTCTGACAAACGCTGTTATCGGGATTAATCTATTGCATGTTTTCTTTTTATGGTATAAAACGGCAAACGAACAATCGGAGCCATTTTCATGACTACCGACGACAGACCGCAGAGGTTATACAGATGTGTTGCACTCCTTCCTCCATGGGCCACCGGCTACTAATGTACCGCGCGAAACGCGTCAGCTGTCACTTTCCGCCGGTTTCGTGTAAGCGAGAGGTAGGTACTCCTACCTACCCTCGGTCGTGCCGGTTCAATTCGGCTACATGCATGCATGCAGCATAGACTACCTCTTGTTTCCTCTCAAATCTCCCATGTATGTGAGAGAGGGAAGGTCGTTCCCTCACTTCAAACTTAGTCACATCGCACGACGAGCACTCATAGCACCGATGAAGCTGTATTGACCTCTTCGCTTCCAAAGCTTAAGTTGAGGTCCAAAAGAAAATTCGTGTTCAGGATTCTAAGGACGCGAGAGCTTGCTTATTTACTGATGGAAAAAATATATACAATAGAAGTAGTAGTAAGTAGTCACCTATAGTGAACGTATGTACTGCTAGGTTTGGCCGGCGGCCAATTCTCAGGTGCCAGTCAGCATTCCCTAATGAGCAAAAGCCCTGGTCTCCGAGATATTACTTATTTTCGGATGTTTTGAATATGCAGTCATTTGATTTAAATAGCACCCACATTTAGTCTTTAATGGATAGTGAAAATGGAAAATTACTTCCAAAACAAACGCCTACAGAAGCTAGGAGCATATGCGGCATTACAATATATTTTTTTGTAGTTTGTCAACAAAAGAGGCACGTATAAATAAATTTCCCCTTCTCTTGATGGTGTTTATTAATCTTTTCACAGGGTCGTTAGGGGTATTTTTGAACCCCAACCAAAACGTTCCAAACAACTTTGCTCCTTAGCTTTTTTCTATAAAACTTTGAAAGTTTTTAGTCGCAGGTCAATGTCTTTAATCAAACCAATTTTGTGGAACACCATTATATATTTAAATAAATGATTAACTTTTTTATTTTCATATTAACAATAAAAACAGCTTAATCTGAAATCTTAGCACAGGTACTATCTCATACATATTCAAATGATTACTAAGTAACCTAGATTAGTAAAAATAAATAAATAAAAAAAATCGTAGATATCTAGTAATAATATAAGTGTGCGAAAAAATTATGTATAGTCTTTCTTATCGCACTGGATGCATATACATGGCAGGAAAATAAAAAGGCCAAAGGGATTACCTACCCCTATGCACTGCCATGTAAATCGTACGTCCGAATAAAATATATAGAAAGTCCAATCCATGGCATACAATTAAAGGTCATAGGGGTCATACTAATAAAAGGGCTAGGTAATAAAGGTCGAACCCAGACACAATCGTGACGTCTGGGTTTGAGTAAAAATATAGCTGACCTTTCATCCCTTACCCTTACTTATTATCCTTTCATGTTAAAATATAGTAGTGGAAATTTCGCTTCATCCTTAAAAGTTGTTACAAATGTTTTGTGTGGTCAGCGGCGGCCTTAGCCATTGCGAGGCTCCGGGCGGCAAGTCTTTGCGAGGCCCTATGTCTCTCGTGAAAAGTATGCTATACGAAAGTAGGTCTGGTTCAGGGTATTTGTCATGTTTAATGAGAAATTTTATAGTTATACACAAATAAATAAAATTTTTGTTTATTTAATATATATAATATGTGTCATATAATAATATGTGATTAACATTGAACAAATAGAGAGATGATAAATTTATAAAATTTTTGTTTATTTAATATATATATATGTGATTAACATTGAACAAATAGAGAGATGATAAATTTTAAAATTGATGTTTTCGGCTTTTAAGACTAAAATCTTTAATTAAATTACAGTACATAATCTAAGGAATGAGTTACGTCATTTTCAATTGATAGAATAGCAAGGGCTGAAAGCCGATTTCTCAACAGAAGCCATAGTTTACACCTCTAGTCACGTGTTTTTCGTTTTCGTCTATTTTATATAACACACGAATTAGTCCTACTGTCGCTAAAGCGACCATGATCGTTTCTGGATACCATGATGATAGAAATTGAAAGATAGCACAGTTTTATTTGAACGCGTGTAGACTGTATGGAACTACAATTTATTTATACAGTTTATCTGTACAGATAAATCGCATAGATAAAACTGAATTGACTTGAATTGAAACTGCCCATTATACATGGAACCAAAATCCAAATAGGAAGGTATTTTTTCAGCCTTTCAGGTTTCTTTATAACATAATTTTTTATATATTTTATTGATCCACGTATATTTTCTTTTTACTGCTTTCTTTTGTTCGTTTCGTTTTCTTTTTGAACTACCTGACTCAAATTTTCTTCGGCATAACGATCATGCGAAGTCATTTCGTAAAATATGTTGTTTTGTTTCTCACAAACAGTCAAAAACAATTTTTAAGTGTCCACCGTAGACAGAGAATACAGTGTCCACCTAAACGGTCAAAGATATTCACATAGTTTTTTTCCACTTTTTAAAATTACTCAATAGTTCAAATATTATAATTTACACTTTTGCAGCTCACTCAATACTATAAACAGTATAAAATACGTAATATTCAAAAAAAAATTTAACAACTGATTTGTTCGGTACAGTAGGTAACCACGAGGGTGGATCTAAAAGTTCTAAGCCCGACCAAGAAAATGAAAGAAAAGTGGGTCTAAATTTATTTTTATTTTTCGACATAGTCTCCGTCTAGCTCAACACACTTCGTCCACCTGACCTGCAACTTGTTTATCCCCTCGAAAAAAAAAGATTCCGGAAGGTCGGCGAAATAGTCGTTTACTGCGACTATCACCTCATCTTTGGTCGAAAATTTCGAGCCACCCAAATGTTTTTTTAGATTTGGAAATAAATGATAATCCGAGGGGGCTAAATCCGGCGAATAAGGTGGGTGGTGCAGCAATTCGTAGCCACAATCATGGAATACAGACATTGTTTCAACCGAAGTTTGAACACGTGCATTGTCTTGATGAAACAAAAATTTGTTACGCAACATTCCCGGCCTTTTTTCTTTTATTTCTTCCCGAAGTCTTTGTAAGAGGTTACAATAATAACTAGAATTTATAGTTTGACCTTTCGGTAAATAATCTACAAAAATAATGCCCTTCTCATCCCAAAAAACAGAAGCCATGACTTTGTTAGTCGACAAAACGACCTTAGCCTTTTTCGGTGTAAGAGAGTCTGATCTTTTCCACTGTTTGGATTGCTGCTTTGATTTAGGTGTATGGTGGTGAACCCAGCTTTCATCCATGGTAAGAAATCTAGACAAAAAGTCCTCGGGATCAGTCTCAAAAAGTTCCAAACAGTCTCGCGAAATTGTGTTTCGAACTCGTTTTTGGTCAGCTGAAAGCAACCGCGGGACCCAGCGAGCAGAAACCTTATGGAACCCCAACTCTTCCGTTATTATGTGTTGCACCCGGCCATAACTAATGTTTATTATCTCAGCTATCTTACCAATGGTCAAACTTCGGTCACCCAGTACGAGATCACAAATTTTATCGATGTTTTCTTTCGTGGTAGAGGATGTAGGCCTTCCACTCCTAGGATCATCTTTAATGCTCTCACGACCGCGCTTAAACTCAGCTACCCACTTCTTGACACTGGAATACGATGGAGCAGACTCCCCCAAAGTGCTCACCATATCTTAATGGATGTCTTTTGGTGATAGGCCTTTTTTATTGAGGTACTTAATGACTGCACGGTGTTCAATTTTCTCCATTATTGAAAATTTCGTCAGATTGCTTCAAACAAATAATCACAGAAAATTTATATTGTGCAGTATCGGAATGAAACTGCGCACAATAAATCAATATGACACATACTAACAAATGACGGTACATTTAAAAAGACATCATAGCTCCATGTAGGTTAGGCTACGAACTTTTGGATCCATCTAGTACTTTGTAACTCATATTGCAAGCAAAATAATTTCAAAATGACGAAGCTGTGTTGTTGAACGAAATGAAACCCGAGTAAGTACTAAGCGATTAAAAAAACCGATCTTCAAGTGTTTCGATGCGCAATATACGTGTAGGCCTACTACATAATGTTTTATTCAATTATGTTTTGAATTAATAAATTAGTTTCATAAAGTTAAACTTACTTTATTTAAATATACCTCTATATTATAATTTGAATAAATAATTTAGGATCAAGGTAAAAATATTTGAATAAAACAAATATAGTTAAATCTACTTTTTTTTTGTTGCGCGAGGCCCCTGCAAGAGCGAGGCCCCGGGCGATTGCCCCGTTCGCCACCCCCCAAGGCCGCCACTGTGTGTGGTTACTACTACAATTATTATTAACTATTTGTGCCACGCGGTCTCACCTTATGCAGGTGAGACCGGCGTTTATTCCATATCCTTTTCAGAATAACATAAAAAAATAGTATTTTTTATGTTATTCTAGATTGTAATAAAAATCTGTTCTAAATTTCATCTAAATTCGTTGAGTAGTTTATTTCCGTGCATAGCAACAAATAATGCAAATTTAATACATTTCTAAGATTCATATAAATAATTAAAATAATTATTCTTAATATCTGACGTATTTTTTTATTCAGAATGTTTGTAAAACATTGAACTTTCAAATCAAAATGTTAAAGATGCTGGAATTGGACTAGTAATTTGGTACAAGCCAAAATGCTAGGCAATAATTCTCTACTTATGAGAAATACACTGAGAATTTCCTTTTTTGTTTCAGGTCAATTATTTTGAAACAATAAATCGAGCCATAGCAATAAGGTAAGTGCCCTTTATGTAATTACTAGCTTCCGCGCGCGGCTTCGCTCGCGTGGATTCATAAATGGTGTTGTTATTATTATACATAATCTAATATTATACTAAAATATATATTATTCTAATATTATACTGAAATATTTATTATATTAAATATATACGTATTGTATGAAACAATAAATCGCTTTGAGAATCGAATTTATCGGTGCGCATTTTAGGCGCTTTAGATATTCCGTTAAAGTCAATCTTATCGTGATAATAACTTTTAATCTATTCGTCCAAATTACTTAGTGTAAAAGACAAAGTTTATTTACATTCAATACGTAAAGTGACAGATGTATCAATTTTCATAAGAGTTCGATAAATATTCTAAAATGTGCATCGTTAAAAAATATCCAATTTAATTGAATGTTTGGTTCACTATTTTGGTCATAGTGACTTACACATAAAAGATAGGTATATGCTGTCGCGGACATTTATTTAGAACTATTTAAGATAAATAATCCTACAGTAATTATCTTTGTGTAACTCCAACGATTAGGGCAGCGCACGCCAATGTTGCTCTCAGGGGGCTGATTTTTTTCCGACTTACTTGACAGTTATCGTTATATTATAACCAAATTATAAAAAATCCCTATAAATTTTAACTTATTATGCTATTCTGATATGAAAGGTATATTACTGTAAAGTTTCATGAAAATCCGTTCAGTAGTTTTTGTGTGAAAGAGTAACAAACACACTCACAAACTTTCGCCTTTATAATATTAGTAGGATAATATTACGTAAATATCTCTAAGAACTTCTGCTGAACAACAGGTTTTTTTAGGTGCGTTGATGTTTAAATGGTTCGAATGATATACATATCAATGGATATATATCATGATATTATAATTCCGATATATTTGGTGATATAGGTAGGTATATCAATATTTTATGTTTTTAGTTGACTTTTCCTGATAAAGAAGAAAATTTTATGTTTTGGTTTCAATTGTCTGATTTTAAGTAGGTACCTAAATAAATAAACCATTAAAACATTTTAGTTTTTTTAATAATTAAATTTTTATAATGATATGTTAACAACATGACTTTCACACAAAATGGATATATATCAAGTTTGATAAATGTCATAAATATCCGATATTTTGATATCTATACATATAATAAATCTGTAGAAGGGTCAATTCTGCACATTGAAAATATTGAAAAAATAAATAGCAGGGGGTGTTACTGGATCGATACCAAACCAAAATATGCGATTAAAAAAATTTTTGTCTGTCTGTCTGTCCGTCTGTCTGTCTGTCTGTCTGTATGTTCAGGCATCACGTGAAAACTAACTGTTCGATTTCGATGAAACTTGGTATAATTATACCCTATTATCCTGGGCATAAAATAGGATACTTTTAATCGTGGAAAAATACGTAGAAGAAAAATAAATCCATCCACGCGAAGACCGACATCCGCGCGGACGGAGTCGCGGGCGGAAGCTAGTTTATAATAAATATCGGATATTTTCGAACCCTGGTTTGAAGACGCTAATCTCTGAAACTACTAGTCCGATTTGAAAAATTATGTCACTTTTTGTTGTGTACCCTGGAAAATATACACTAGATATGTGGTTTAATTTAATGCATCTCGCTTTTATCAACCTTGTATATCAGATATATATCCTTCGAACCCTGCTTTAAACAAACAAACTAAAAACCAACTCTTCAGCTTTATATTATTAGTATAGATTTAACTTTCTAACTTACAATAAAGTTGTGTACACACCAGTGTCGTGAACTTTGATTGTTAAACTGGAAATTCACTTTGGTGAACACACTTGTGCTCGCGGAGTGCACACGCCGCCGCTGAGGAGACGTGCCTACTTGCAACCCCACAAACTGGGTTCCTTTCTTGTACTTGCGTTATACGACAATCTACGTAAGACCTTTGTGCTCAGTTCAAATGTTATGAATGTTCTGAGATTTTGGATTTTGTTTATTATAGGGTGAAAAGTAGTTGGATTATTTGCATGTCTACCGATAAACATAGACATCCGCATAAGTGTGCAAGCACATTACTCTCACTGGACATCACATTTGCGCATGCCGCGCATGTTGCTCAGAACTGAACCAAATGGCAAAATATGTAAATAATAGATCGTCAGTAATGAGAGATCACGACTCAAGGAATAAGTTACAACAACATTATAAACAAACTACTAAATCTGTACACATAAAACTCTTCGTTACTGAGTAACAGACAGACAATGAGACAACGTACAGCCGAAACTATAGTAGGTAGAAACTTGAAATTGGGTACTTACACGGGTTCCTTTTATTATGTAAGAGAGCACGAAGAAAGGATTTTTAGAAATTCAACTCCTAAGGGGGTGAAATAGGGAGGTGATGTTTATATGGAATATCAGTGATTTTGTACAAATCATCGCGGGTGACAACGCGAGGCACAGCTAGTATTATATACAAATATCAATACTATATGTAAAATCATCATCATATTGAGCATATGTCTGTTTAACTATATCTCATATCGAGCCAGGCCGGGTTTTGTTCACTTTAATGTTTTATAACATCATGAAAAGTGCATAAAATTTTATATCGTCGTCTCTTTATGCAGCAAATTCTCGGTGCCCTGTT
This sequence comes from Calycopis cecrops, assembly GCA_001625245.1. Classification (NCBI taxonomy): domain Eukaryota; kingdom Metazoa; phylum Arthropoda; class Insecta; order Lepidoptera; family Lycaenidae; genus Calycopis; species Calycopis cecrops. Next base: position 420,239 of record LUGF01029985.1, read on the forward strand.
ATGAATATAAAAATATCTCGTGTTATTACGGCACACCGGTACAGCTCTTCTGAATTTGCTTTTGATCTTCCTGCTAACAAAAACAGTGGCTTTACGTTTAAAATTTATTAATATTAGCTTATCGAAATTTTATTATTTAAATTATCGACACCTACTTCCTTAATCCTTTTTTAAATGATTTTTTAATGTCAAATAGTGAAGTACAAAGTTAGTTCAGTTCCCAGTTGTTTGTCGATAACAAGTTACTTGTTTTGTCTTTTTTCTGTTATTTTTGTAGTGTTGTTATTTTGTAAGTAACATACGTTTCGAAGATTTCAAAAATTAAGTTAAATAAAGTTAAAAGTTAAATACTGGAACGCTCCCTGGGACATAATCACTTGGCCCTTGGGTAATGAAAACGACAAGTCGGATAAGCAAGAAAACTTATCTACATCAGCCCTTTTGGAGGATTTTAGTAAGAGGTTGTGCAACACTGCCATGCTGGCGCAGTTCGACTAACTTCACGACCGCGGAGGTACCTCTCGCTTACACGACACCGGCGTAAAGTGATAGCTGTGCTGTCGCGTTTCGTGCGGTGTGTAAGCAGCCGGTTGCCTATGGATGAGGAGGAAGAACGACGGCTACGCATCTGTATAACTGCTATGCGGATATCTATGGGCGTAGGTGGGCATGAAAATAGTTTTGACTGCTAGTTTGCCACCATATACTATAAATAAAAAATACTGATGGCTCACTGGGTTTTTTTGTGTATATTCGCTCCAGGAGTCCCACACCCATCTGATCCCACCTAGGTCCTGTAGCAGTGCGTGCATTTCCCCATAACCTCTATCATAATTTACATAATCAGCAATTACTATTCACGAAATATAAAATACCGCTTCAAACTCTTCACCATAATGCCTTCCTCGACAGTTTTCTACCAGAAATAATACAAACATTATGATTCATACAATGGATGTACGAACAATATCACCGGAAGAAATTACTTGTGACGTCACCAAAGCTTTTCCGGTGTGTGGTCAACCGGCACTAGATTTGACTATTAGGTCAAATCCGGTCAAAAACGCACTCATTTTCCACGTTTTTGATCATTGAATAGGACACTTTGAATGAAATAAAAATGGGAAGGTATGCAGTACTTCTCACATAGTAAGAGATAGTGCACTGCAGCTTTGCAGCCGATCCGAATTGTCGCGTTTCGTTTGGTGTGTGAGTTCCTGTGGTCCATTGCGGAGGAAGGAGGAGGGCAACTTCACATTCTTCAGTGGCCCATTGTAGGATAGCAAGGAGAGGTTCAAATACATCGCAATTACCTAGTCTAGCCATAAGCCTAAAATTTTTTTTTATTTGCAAATAACATTTCTTACTTTTACAGTGTGTTAGTTTAATACACAAATATAAAACAATTAAAAATATAAAAGCTTATTCGAAGTGGTCTTCATTATCCTTTAAAGGTTGAGGCCAGTTATCAATAGAAGCACGCACTCTTTCCATGGGGAAATTCTTCACTGCCAATCGTATGGAACGTTTTAGGGATTCCAAATTATCATGGCGTTTAGAGTAAGCAGTACTCTCTAATACTGACCATAAATCATAATCCAGCGCATTAAGATCGTGACTTGACGATGGCCAGTTTTCAGCTCTGATGAAGTCCGAGACCTTCGCTTCCAAACAAGACTGCGTGGACCGAGCTTTATGACCCGGCGCCGAGTCTTGCTCGAATGACCATACTTGATTATTGAACACGGTGTTATTAAAGGGCTTAACTATCTTCTCAAGAGTGGTTTTAATACACTTTTGCCGATATTTTGATACCTTTTTCACAAAAATATGGCTCTGTCACTCCTTCAAAGGTAACACCCCACCAAACCATCACTGAAGTCGGACAATGCCCACGTTGCACTCTGTCGACTAATTGGGAAGCTTCCTTAGAGCTTTGAGCATAAATACGGTCATTTTGTTTGTTAAAATGTTGCTCAATTGTAAAAATGTTCTCATCCGTAAACAATTTTTTTCTATTACCTCCCTTTGCGTACCGCTTCAATAGTTGCTTACACCTACCTACCACCCTATTCATCTTTAATTTATCAGTTAAAAAATGACCAGTGCTTCTCTTATAGGCTGCAAGTCCTAAGTCATCTCTTAAAATACACGACACGGTTCTAGGTGCCGAGATAAAATCTTTTGCTTTCGGATAGGATTTCTTCGAATTCTTTCCCTTACTGCATTGACCACTTTTTCCATACGAACACTACGTTGACGGCGTCTCATTGTACCTTTTAATGTCCTGTACACAAACATTTGACTAATACAAAGTCTATAGAGAGTTTTAAAAATTGCATTTGGCTCCATACCTACTTTGTGTAATGCAATCACAGCGATTATGTTCTCTTAATCACTCCATTTTTATATCGCAAAATATTCTTCAATGTATTGGCTCCAAAATTAGAACACACAATGAACAATCGTATAAAAATGACAGATTCCAAATTCAAATGTACCTAATATTTTTTTATTTTTAATTGTAGCAGTATTTATGGCCAGACTAAGTATATTGACTTTTTAATTTTTATCAAGTTCCTTCTGATGTGAGAAAGATTATTAATTGAACGCCATTTATCTAAGAATATTTTCTAAAAAAGAAATTACAGGTCATCCAGATTTTAATATATAAGGGACCAAAAATTAAATATCACCTCCAATTAATAAGGGAGCAGAAACGATACTTATAACTATAGGTACTATAGGAATAACTATAGGTAGGTACGAGTATATATATACTATATACTATACGTTGGTACGAGTTACCAATACAAATGTTCCAGGTAACGATATGTAGATAATACGTAGGTACTACCTATCTACATATCGTTTCAGAATGCTATTTCGAAATGGAATCCTGGAAACATTTGTATTGGTAACTCGTTGACAGAAAAGGTCTCTAAAGGTTGCCCTGCGGCCCTTCAACCCTGCTGACCTTTGTTCGTGAAACCTTGAAAGGTTTTGAAAGTGATAAAGCTGCATTACTTATTCTTTTGTCTTTAATTTCTTTTTCTTTTAATCTTTTTACGTTAACGCAAGTCTTGCTACTACAGAAACATTTGAACGGCTTCATTATATTTGCGCAATGCAGGGAGTAAACGAGAAGTCCCGGCACGACGGGGAGGTACCTCACGCTTACACGAGATCGGCGTGAAGTGACAGCTGTGCTGTCGCGTTTCGTGCGGTGTGTAAGTAGCCGGTGACCCATGGAAGTGGGAGGAGAAAGGGGGGCAGCCCATCTGTATAGTCTCTATGCAGATATCTATGGGCGTCGGTAGTCATGAAAATGGCTACAACTGCTCGTTTGCCCCCCTATACCATAAAAAAAAAAAGTCGCCTATTTCACTACTACCCATAAATATCCGCATAGAGTTCACTCAGATACGTTCCTACTTTCTCCCCCTTCTATAGACCACCGAAAACTCACCGAAAAATAGCTATAGGCTAGGCTAAAAGCTTAAGATTGAACGAGTTAAGTTCTATAGACCACCGAAAACTCACCGAAAAATAGCTATAGGCTTGGCTAAAAGCTTAAGATTGAACGAGTTAATTCCTTCCTGTGCTGCTATCAAAGGGTCCATGATATTAGGCGAGGAGGGTATGGACTACCGGTATGCAATGCGCGTGCCTATTATGCGATATATGGTTCGAAGGGTCCACTCACTTGTCCTGGATATATGAAAAAAGTAGTGCCACAATGCACTGTAGCGGAATTGGCCCAGCACAAGTCCACGGTAGTCTATAGCTATTGAAAGCTCCGACTGCTCGTTTGCCGCCTATACTATAAAAAACGTCCTATTTTGATGATGATATCAACCTGTAAATTATAATATCATCAGTTATAATGAGCTATATAATAATTGCTACAATTATTATCGTCTGTTTTTACATTTTGTCCGAGATACACAGCAGGATGTAGCGAGACAATTCAAATATATTTCGAATTTCCCAAGCGATAAATATAAGTAATTGCTAGCTGTAATGAGGTATCACTATTAAAACGTTCTACATTATTATCTTTATACCTACATAGTAAATTGGTATGGTCTATGGACTCTTAATATTCTTGTACTTCGTAAAGTCGTTTAAGTGGTAGGTTTCGGAGTTTCTAAAGTCATCAGCAGAGAACTTTTCTGGTAATGGATATTTGTGATGTCATTATAGTCAATATTAGACACTTATGCCCCGCTGTATGCGCTTGCCAATATAATTTAAGTACCTAAACAAAATCTAAAACGTGTCCTAAATCTTTAGGGCATTGGGCGCGTCTGGCTCTATCGATTTAAGCTTCAATATTTATAGGTACTCAGTCGTAGGCCCCATGCGACGATAAATTTACCCAAAGAAGGGGGTGGGTCACTCCCCCCCCCCTGTCTGGGTCACATTTGGAAAGATAAATGTACCTGTCCAGCAATTGTAAGTACATTTCTGAGACTTGAGATTCATCATCATCATCATCATCATCATCATCATCATCATCATCTCAGCCACAGGACGTCCACTGCTGAACGTAGGCCTCCCCCATAGATTTCCAAATCGACCGATCAGACGCAACCTGCATCCATCGCCTCCCCGCAGCCTTCCTCAGGTCGTCTGACCATCTAGTGGGGGGACGCCCTATGCTGCGCATTCCGTGACGTGGTCTCCACTCCAGAGCCAGACTTGAGATTGCCATGTAAAAAAGTAGAAATAGATAAAATTTATTCCTCACTAACAGTGCTCAGCGGTTTCCTGCGTCTCATCGTTAATGAACTTCAGCCCTCTATTTCAACCCATTGGGTGTTCAAATTTTGAAAATCCTCAGAGACCTTTCTGGGCTCATTTTTGATCAAGATGTGATCGAAAGTATAGTTCCATAAAAGTCATACAGACAAATATTCATTTATATGTGTACTAGCTGCGCCCCGCGGTTTCACCCGCGTAAATTTCGATATCGTGGAAAGTCATCCCATAGTAACATTTTTTCGGGATAACTATCCTATGTGTTTATCTACGTTACTCTCTATGTGTGTGCCAAATTTCATGCAAATCTGTTCAGTACTTTTTACAGGAAGGAGTAACAAACAAACAAACATACAAACTTTCGCATTTATAATATTAATAGGATAGGTAATATTATATAGATTAAAAGCACGTAGTTTATTGTATTATTGTAGTAGCCGATATAGATCAGTATTAGGGAGAATTGTATCGTATTTTGTGGACGGCATATCGTTGATTAAAACTCCGCTGAGTTTGTTTCACCGGTTCTTCTCAGAACACGGCTAGGGTTGAACCGGTGGGAAATGTAATTGTTGACGTTCAAAAAATATTTTTTGTAATTTTAATTTTGGAAAAAATCTTTTTCATTTTACAGAATGCAGGATATTTAATTTTAATTAAAGGCTACACTCTATGCACAAACGGCAGGACCAGGCAGGGAGGTCACGAGACCGACGTAAAGTTATAACTGTGCTGTCGCGTTTCGTGCCGTGTGTAAGTAGCCGGTGGCCCATATAACATCTATGCACATATCTACGGGTGGTAATCTTGAAAATGGCATTGACTGCTCGTTTGCCCTCTACTAAAACTCAATACTAAAAAAAACACTATATTTTTTTTATGCTATAGGAGGGCAAAAGAGCAGTCGGAGCCATTTTCATGACTACCGACGAACGTCCGCATAGAGGCTATACAGATGCGCTGCCCACCTTTCTTCTCCCACCTCCATGGGCCACCGGCTAATTACACACCGCACGATACGCGACAGCTCAGCTGTCACTTTACCTCTCAGCAGTCGAATTGAGCCGGCACGACCGGAGAGGTACCTCCCCGGTCGTGCCGGCCCAATTCGACTGCATGCAAGCATGCAGTGTGGCACTACCTCTTACTAATACCATTTGTATTGTTTGATTTTCATTCAATTCTCAGGAGTACGAGGCATCACTAGCCAGCACTAGTAGGTACTTCCCATGAATCGGGTCGACACAAAGGAAGTAGCTGTCGCTCTCATAACAACGTGAAGCTATGGCTACACAGTCAGCTTCGCGGGAATATCCGTGATGAATGTCGTGGTGGATGTTTACGTAACGTACTTGTGTATATTATTGAAAACAATGTGACAAGATATTTATATTAAAACCAGCCCAGTACCCAGGTTCTGAGTTAGGGGGGGTGAATGTCGTACCTAGGTTCCAGGGTAGGGGCCAGGGGGGCAAATGTGATTTTAAGCTGTACTTACTTAGGGGCCATCCATAAAGTACGTCACACTAATTTCTTGATTTTTTGACACCCCTCCCCCTTGTCACAGTTGGTCACATTTGTGATTGGTCACATTTGTGAGAAAGTGTGTCGTCACATATAGACAGTTGCATTTTTGTAGTTTTTCGATAATACTTCAAAATTCGTAATTTAACATTTAGTTTAAAATAGATTAAGAAATGTGACAACACGAAATTTAGGACCCCCTCACCACCCCTTGTCACACAATGTCACATTTCGACGACCC
>LUGF01029985.1:452719-487589 GCA_001625245.1 Calycopis cecrops
ACTGAAAATCCGCTCCGCTTCGCTGCGCTTCGCCGCGCTTTTGGTGTGAATTGACCCTTAGAAGTCGTCAAAAGATTCTATCTCCTCGTTTACCCTCTTATACTTTACTATTACAATACAGATGTTTAAAATATAAATTAGTAATCTACAAATTTAATTAATATTCTAATATTAAGTTAGTTCATTAGCATTTTGTGTTACGAATTTGATATTTTAATTATTATTATACGTAAAAGGAAAATTCAATAAAATTAATTCAAAATCAACGGCGCGTACTGGCGTGATTCAGTTCTGCCATAATTAATTAGCAGCTATTGATAATTATTATTGTAATTACAGGATAATTACAATTTAATACTATTGAATTATAATAATCTATTATTTTATTAGTTAATTAGTGTATAATCATACCTAGCAGTAGTTACCTGGGGAGAGGTAGTACCACGCTGCATGCATGCATGTAGCCGAATTAGCACGACCGAGGAGGTACCTCTCGCTTACACGTTACCGGCGTAAATTGACAACTGTGCTGTCGCATTTCGTACAGTGAGTAAGTAGCCGGTGGCCCATCGGGAAGAAGGAAGGGAGGCAACTCGTTTGCCTCTTTTTACTATAAATAAAAAAACTGGCCAAGTGCGAGTCGGACTCGCACACGAAGGGAAGGGGTGTATGGGCACCCCGCCCAAGTGTTTTTTTTATATTTTTAGTATTTTTTGTTATAGCGGCAAAGCAAATACATAAGTTGTGAAAATTTCAACTTTCTAGCAACCACGGTTTTTTAAGTTACAGCCTGGTGACAGACGGACGGACAGCGGAAGCGTAGTAATAGGGTTCCGTTTACCTTTTAGGTACGAAACCCTAAAAACAGTAAAAATGCGGAGCGTTTTATAGAATTAAGATTAACATTACAATATGATGATGATTGTATTCCAGTTTTGAAATTGAGTTTCGTGTATTTAAGATTTTTTTTGAACGTCAAAAAACACAAATACTAATGAATTGTAAATGTTTAATGAGAGTTAGAGACGAGCGATGTTTACTTCGGCTTATCCGCTCCGTTGGCCCGGCTATTGATTTATCGTCCGTAAACCTCCGCCCCGGGACTCCTTCAATCATTATCATTATTGTTGGCTTTTATATTCTGGATCATCATTATAAGATATTTTTATAGGAACTCTTCTAGAATAGGACTAGTTATTTCAAATAATGACAAATGTATTAATGAAATGATGGAATATTTTTTTTTGTTTTCAGGTACTTGCAGTTTCCTGTTATCCTAGTACATTGTTTGTATATTAACTCTATGTCTATTACTATATCCTTATTATAATGATAATTATTACTTATTATTACTAATTAAGTTTGTAGGTATGTGTTTCCATTAATCATTCAAGCAAAACCTACTAAACTTATTAGGATGACATTTGGCGTAGATGTAGACTGATGCAAAAGCATATAAGATTATTTTTTTTCACAATTATTTTACGCGAGCGAACAGCAGGACACAGCTGGTTTTATTTCTAATACTACTAATGACTTAACCTATCTAAAACACATAAGGGTCTTAAAAGGTAATTAGAATTACTGAGCTAAGAGCATTAAATGACTTTACACGCGGCTAAGCTGTAGATTACAAGTAGTTATCGTCTAAGCTTTTTAACTTGCTTGTCAAATTTTATCATACCTCAGACAATAATAATACTTTGCGACTTATATAGCGGTTCATTCAGTCTTCCCTTAAAGTATTAGTATTATAGAGATTTGATTTTACAGATGAACTAAAAATGTCTATATAAATTCAAAATCACTACCTAGTGTAAAACAAAGTAGCAGTCTGTGTCTGTGTGCTTAGATCTTTAAAATTACGCAACTGATTTTGATGAGTTTTTTTAAAAGATAAAGTGACTCAAGAGGAAGGTTTATATGTATAACTTCATTTTTGACGTCCGAAATTATGACGAAACTGCGGGCGGAAGCTAGTAAAATTATAAAAATTACTTTTTAAACGTCAACAATTGCTTTTACACCGGTTCAACTTTAGCCTTAGCCAAAAAACCGCATATAAATAATATCAAAAGATATATTTTCATAGTAAGAAGAAACGAGCAGTCCTAGTGACGCTTATAGAGACCCACATAATATTTATAGATGCGTATGGCACCCCTATTCTCCTTAAAAAAACCGCAGGAAACGCGACATAACAGCTGTCACTGCAACGTCATATGAGCGAGGTGCCTGCCCCGTCGAGCTTATCATTGTGACTTTTTTTTGCGGGGAAATGCTTTACGCTACCACCGGTCTTGGGTAAGATCTGATGGATGTGTGGGACTCGCGGCTAAGCCGAATGCCCACTAAAACCTCGCAGGTACCGTCACCCGCCTATATTGAGGCGCCCCGGATTAGAGGTGTGCCTAAGAGTGATTTTTGAGTAGCAGCGATCGCCCTGAACAGTTCTAGAAAATCGCCGTGAATAGTAGCAGTGATTTAATCACTCTTAAAATCACTCTTTACTTTAGCGCGCTGCATCACTGCCAGCGATCACAGCGAACGCGTAATAACAGTGACCGGTCGCTGTGAGCATGTAGTGATTGAAATCACTGCTTGCGCAAAGAGCATTCACTACAGCGATCGCTGTTTATGAATATCACAGTGATTTTTTCCGGCGATCGCAATCACCGTCTTACCACTACCCTGGATCTGTCAGCAACAGGGCACATCATTGCGACTGCAACAACGTCAACTAAGTACTTAATTAACAATCTGAAGAACAATCTTAGTGCAGTCTTATTCTGAAGTCCCCCGTGACGTCCGCTCTAACCGAATACTATCGAATTACTTATGAAAACAATACTATGTAATTTCAGTTGCGACCGCAGAATTTACGACCTGCTGCGTCTAGATTCTAGATCAGCGTTAGGCTTTTGTTAGTCTAGCTTTTAGATCGCCTTTCTTTGACAGCCGTATCGTGTGTCCGGGCTTGTAACGGTGTTTTATATTTGTAAGTTTTAGAACGAAGTTTCTTATGGCGTAGTTTATGCATTGAGTGGACAGCGAGCGAAATTGTTACGGGGAAGGGTCTCTCGGGCCATGATAATAATAGTTAATTAGATATTACAATACTTTCCTATCCCGATATGCGTCTTTCCCATCTACAGGAGCGGGGGCGGGGTTCTGAAATTCGTGAGAGTTACCTAATTGCCCCCACTATCCCCACTTTTATCCCAAATTATTATTGTGTGATACAAACACTCCCAGGAAAAAAAATATGATACCTATAACTGATATTTGAAATCTGTGTTTATTCCACATAACTGCCTATTGTCGTGTGTCACGCATTGAGGAACGATTTTGAGAATTTCGTTGTTATTTAGAATGTAATAGTGAAAACATATAATTATCAATTAACATTAATATTTTTATATTGATCATCAGCTGCATGTTTTTATAGTTCTGTAATTTGAAATAAAAATGACAGGCTAATTGCTACTATAGCTTATATATAAAACGAAAATATACTAACTTATTGTTAGTAATATAAAATGCTATACTATTCTACACACAAAGCATTTGTTTAAAATAAAGCTACTATAAAAATTAAAAACCAGCTGATATTAAATTAAAAAACTTTTATTTAATATCATACACGATGGATTTTTAAATAAAGTGACGATTTACTAAAATATATAGATGATATAAAAAGATGAGTTACTGTACTGTTAATAAGTGAGTATGTACTGTTAATAAGAGATGAGTACTGTTAATAATATAAAATGTTAAGATGAAATATTTTTTTAAATAAAGCCATAACTCGAAAAGGTCTATTTTATAACAAAAATAATCCCACCAGTACACTAACGAGTCTTGTACCGTGGTTGAAAACGAAATTCTCAAACAACTCGACGAATATCTTCTTGTTTGCCTAAGCGTTTGACCTGAATATCCGAGTTGATAATGAATAACTACTCGCTGTAACGTCCCACTGCGGCGTTTCTTGCTGTAACAGTTGTCTGGCGCGTGCATTTACCACGCTCATTAGGTAATATAATGACTTAACATGGTCAAAGTACATTTCATAAATGACGCAAATGTCTGACTGTCGAATAACATGCGATTCCCTTAGAACCATTCCCGTTTCATAGTATAGGAGCAAACTAGTAGTCGGAGCCATTATGACTACCGACGCCCTTTCGATCTTTTAAATAATAACCCGTATTAAAGCTTCTACACTACGACAATGTCGTATTGCTGTTACATTGTTGTTTTCTACCTGTATAGGTATGTCTTATATACTCTATATTGTTATGTAGTTGTTCTCAAATAGATTTAGACCTTACCTTAGTATTAAGCTTCTACACTTCGACAATGTGGTATTGCTGTTACATTGTTATGTTTTCCACCTGTATAGGTATGTCTTATTTTTATTTATATAGAGTATCTATATTGTTATGTACAGTTCTCAAATAGATTTAGACCTAAATATATTGTCTTCAAGGAACCATTGAATTGTAATTCAATTTCAATAACATTAGTTTAATACCATTTGTGATGAAGTATTTTGTATATTAATAAAGGCGCTGATTTCAATAAGGAACCAGTGATGCGCAGCGAATCGATAGTGCAATCAGTTAATCTATATTTGTATATAATGATATGTCGAACATATTTTTTGACTTGAAAGAGTGCAAGTTGTGAAGACATCGAAGATAACCTTTCTTGATCTTATTCAGAACGATATACTTTTCAATAACATCTGTGAGAGCTCATGTATATTTTTTAAGATCATTTAATGCTCTATGGAGTTTTGTGTATGCAATTTAAACATCTTCAGCCAATCTTGAGAAGACAAAGGGTAAGTCTACCAAGATATCTGACGATCTATACAGATGCAGTGGCCAGGAACAGCCCTGTCAATCCCTAGTCCCTATTGTACCAGGTACATTTGGTATATGCTTAGTGAATAAGTATATACCTACCATGGTACGGACATGTATACAATACCATGGATCACAACGCACGATGCGTTAGACTCCAACACAGGCGATTCTCCTCTCCCATGAAAAAAAATCGTAGAGTGGTGGGCTGTCAAAACCGATGATGATGATGATAATTGTCTGCACAAAATCCATTATCGACAAGTGAGTGATTGAGTTTTCAGCTAGTTTAAGCACACATTAAGCAAGGAGGATATTTAACTTAGCATGCATCAACCACTGCACAGATATCTCAATGGGTTAATATACTCAATAAGGGCCATCTCCATATAAAATATACGTTCAACAGGCTGTAAATACCGATGATAATGATGATTACAAATTATCTGCACAAAAAGCCATTATCGTCAAGTGAGTGTTCAGCTAATGTAATTTCTCCGCCTGGTAGAGTAGTAAGATATTTAACTTAGCATCCACCACTACACAGAGATCTTAATGCTCGAAGCGTTAATATACACCAACACAGTCGATCAACGACATGTTGTCGGCAAATGTAATTTCTCTGCTGTTAGAGTTGGAAGATATTTAATTTAGCAAGCATCAACCACTGCACAGAGATTGCATTAAGAGCGTTTACGCCTTGCGCACGTGGTTTTATGTAATTCATGGGTAATTCGAACCCACACATACGGATCGCCGTGTGAGTAGCATATATATAATGTTAGTATATTCTATAGTCAAATTAAGCCACTATGATCCACGTAATGAACTGATTTCGTTTACGACCAGTGTTTTAGAGACGTTTTAAAAAATTTACAGAAAAATAATTACTATACAATAATCAAAACTTTAAGTGCATGATTGTAAAGAGTATGCTTTAGTTTATTGGTAAGCTATTATTATATTAAATCAAATAAGGTATATCGTCGAAAAATACATATAAAATTTGAAATAATTTACATTTTTTGAATTTTAATTTCTCATAGATAAGATACCAAAACCAATTTTTTTTTCTACTAACTATTTTCTCAAGGATCTTATCAAGTGGTTATTATTTTTTGTTAATTATATATTTCAGTACTTTTATGATATTTTGAGCCTCGAAACTGACGCTAAAAGGGAAATTAACAAACCTCTAATGAGTAATCATGATAGAATGCGTACATACTAAATTAATTGAAATATTTTTTCTACTAACTATTTAGACAAGAAAATGTCCTACAATTATTAGTATGTAACATATAATATAAGATAAGTGGTTCATGATTTTAAGGTGTTTGAAAAGTACTGTTTTCAAGGCAAATTGCGTTGGAAGGCGTAAACGCTCTTAATATACGGCGATACGGTCGATCCCCAAATTAAATTATACCTTCAACAGGCTGTAAAAATCTATGATGATGATCATAATTATCTGCACAAAAAGCCATTATCGTCAAGTGAGTGTTCGGCAAATGTAATTTCTCTGCTGTTAGTGTTGGGACTTGGGAGATATTTAATTTAGCAAGCATCAACCACTGCTCATAGATTGCATTAATATACGGCAATACGGTCGATCTCCAAATTAAATTATACCTTCAACAGGCCGTAAAAACCGATGATGATGATCATAATTATCTGCACAAAAAGGCATTATCGTCAAGTGAGTGTTCGGCAAATATAATTTCTCTGCTGTTAGAGTTGGGAGATATTTAATTTAGCAAGCATCAACCACTGCTCATAGATTGCATTAATATACGGCAATACGGTCGATCTCCAAATTAAATTATACCTTCAACAGGCTGTAAAAACCGATGATGATGATCATAATTATCTGCACAAAAAGCCATTATCGTCAAGTGAGTGTTCGGCAAATATAATTTCTCTGCTGTTAGAGTTGGGAGATATTTAATTTAGCAAGCATCAACCACTGCACAGAGATTGCCTTAATATACGGCGATACGGTCGATCCCCAAATTAAATTATACCTTCAACAGGCTGTAAAAACCGATGATGATGATGATAATTATCTGCACAAAAAGCCATTATCGTCAAGTGAGTGTTCGGCAAATGTAATTTCTCCGGCCGATAGCGCGCGGTCGCGTGCCGCGTCACATTCGCTTCCTCCTGCAGATTTCTTCGCAGATGCCAATGCTCAATAAATCACGTTTTTCTACACTTCGTTGGCTGCTAAGTTGACAAACTCCATTTCACTTTATAATTCTTATTTATATTAATACTTTGTTTAAAACTGTGTGTGTTTGCATCATGCGAAGATTTAGTTTCATTTGATTACTTTTATTCATTAATATAATTTGTTGTATTACTCGACGTTTTAGAAGCTTCACAGCAACCTTGGTCACAGGTGGGCAGGTCGGTCCAGTGTAAAATAATTAAATAAACCGCGATAAAATCCGTTAGTTGTTTTATTGTCATAAGTAATATTCACGTAAACTTGAGTTGAGTGAGACATCATTAGTTTGTGCTATTTTTTATTAGATGTTATTTTCTATCATTATAAAAATAGCTAGTTTTCTATCAATTTGAGCCCAAATTATTATTTTTTTACATAAAATTAACTTGTTTTGGTTATTATCTTGTTTACCTAAATTGGAATTTACATTTATTTGCCTAGTTTCATTCTTAGTTAGATAAATATTGCATAATTTAAAAATTTACTAAATTAAAAATAAAAATACAGGTGGGCAGATATAATTATTAAAATGAATTCAATTATGTACAATTTTATTAAAAGGGATTGATGATGTTATCATATTTTTCATAGGAAAGATATTCTAGTTTATACTTTGTATGGAGGCTGGCGTTTCCAATAATATTAATCTATATATTACGTTAAAGGCAAAAACTTCGGGAACATTTTTACGATAATTGCGCGGACGGAGGAGTTTGAAATTTGACATACTTAAATATAGTTTACGTGTAAGACAAATGCAGAACGCTAATATTATTTAATAATAATGTTTATAAAGTAATTTAATTTAACAAATAAAACTTTACACACACTACCATACATTAGGCACATTGATATATAAGACACATGTAGTTATTGAAGTATCAGAAATAAATAATTCTTTATATCTCTTTGATGATTGTTTCTATGTCTTTTGCAAGTGTTGAAAAGTCTACATAAATCGTTTACCTTAGTAACTATGACATAGCACGTCATATGATATTTAGTTTAATATTTAATTACAAAAAAGGTTCACTTGATCGAATTTCGATCTTCGCGGGATCACTAGTATTATTAAATATATGGAGAGGCATACAGCTTACACAGATCTGTTTATTAATCGATAACGTACTAACATTTGTGATAATTGTTGAATGTTGTTTAAAACCTGTGAATAACCTAATACTTGAGTTAAGTTAATATATTATGCAAAGTGTAGAGACGGATTTATAAAAATCTGTGTCTACACGTTTCTAATGAATATCATTTAATGTAAAAGAGGATAAAATATAGTTATATTTTATCCTCTTTTATAATATATAGGGTTATTATTATTATTATACTAGGGTTATCTGACCATGTCTAGTTTTTTATCCGACTGCGCCGGAAAAAGGTCTATTCCATAAAGAGTGATTGATGGCCATAACTATAGACCATTTTATATTTTCCTCGATAAAACGTGGCACGGCTAATGCGTTAGAGCTTGTTGCATATTTATGTCGCTGTTATGACGTTAAATCATTTTTTTTATTCTAGCAACATTTGTGAAATATATTATATTAAAATATAATGGTCGTTCGTAACGCATCGATAAATTTAAATGGCTTCCGTTCAAAGGCCGCTGGTGGATGGTTTTGTGGTTTTTTATAATGATTAAACCATAGAGTGCTTTGGTAATGTACAGAAAGACTTTTGCCCTAATTAATTTTAAGTTTTGAGTTTTATAAAGTTTTCGTATATTTACGCGAATGTTGGTCATGATTATGATTCTTTTAACGGATTCTATCGCGTTTGATATAAATCCAGTTGTAGAATATGATAGAACTTTGAATTTTATTTAAACTTAAAATAAGTTAGAAAAATTAAAAATTCTTGGAAAAGTTATGAGTATAGGAAAGAGGTGCTTGCTGCACTGCAGTCTAGTTGACTCGGCACACCCAGGAACCTTCGCTACGCGATACTGACTTCATATGACATTTTGTGCTATTTGTGAGTGACCGGTGGCCTATAGTAGGGTAGGAGCCCATCACGTCTGCATAACGATAATCGTACTACATCAGTAGTCATCGAAAATATATAATATAATCCAGTAGGACTATTGAGATAGGGAGTGTAGTATATATATAAAGTAGATAAGTAAGATAGATAGATAAAAGAAATCCACTAACATACCACACGTGAACGTAAGTTGAGGACCATATTTTATGTAAGTACATTCGACACCTGTCCAACAGTGGGATGAAAAATTCTACGTTTAATTGTTTCTCCTAATGTTTGTGATATGGTTTATATCACCTTGATATATAGGCTTGACTCTTGCCCCGCCTCATTTCCGTGATCTTTATTATTTTTAAACGGTACTAGTCACACACAACATCGACTTCAAAAGAAGAGAAAACATTCAACACAGTCTAAAGAATAACAAAACTATGAACCGAAGTAGAAACACGTCATCAAGATAAGTGGAAAACGTAAAGAAATAAGTTTCCTAACGCACCTCAAGGCGGTACCTCCTATGTGCTTCCTGCTGACCTAGAAACGCTTGTCATTTTATGTCCTTACCTCACGAATGCTGAATCAATATCCTCCATTATATCAATGAGTCTTGTATAAATATTTTGTATTTTGAAATATACCTACACGAAAGTTGTTTATACGAAGAGTTAAACATATTGATCATCAAATGTCTCATGCTCGGAGACAAAATGTGAAAATTTCGCCTAAATGATGATGCAAGTTCCACTGCTGGGCTTTTTTCACAATTATACACAAGAGATGATGGGCACCACGTAAGCTGTAGGTGGTGAATTTAAATTACAATTTAACACTCTTTAAAAACCTTAGATCCTTGCCACTGTTAAAAATACCTGCCAGTTTTCGTATTATCGATTTCTTATTTATTTTAATAGTTGACGTAAAACTTGACCTTTCTCTGAGTATAACTCTAGGAATATCTGAAGTAACGTCGAAAGCTCAGTAATAATGGCAGAGCTTTCGTCGTAATTACGTTGTGGCTAAGTGTTTATGTCAATACACGCAACTTCAAAGCCATTCAAATTTGTTTATAAGCTTCCACAATTCATTATGACATAATTAATTCGTTAATTACTGGCTCTAAGTAACGAGCCAGCTGATCTCCGGCGGCGGCGCGGGGTGTGTCACTTGTGCAGTCGACGCCTGACATCCGAGCCGGTAGGACCGCTTCGCGCCCGCTCCCCGATATAACTATTTGGATTTGTGTGTGACAACTTTTGAATAGTGTTGTGTGTCTGTGCTTATCGAAACAACGGTAAAGTATATTATTTTTATCGATAGTCTCTCTCGTGTGTGTATTCTCGCGCCTTTTGTGACACGGATCCGAGATAAAGCGAGAAAGTTATTGTTGTAGTATTGATATTGGATCTGAACCCTAAATAATATTCACCCATTGACAACAACCCTCGTATAGGGGAGATTTTAGATTCGATCGCGGGATGTGATTTTAAGTTTGTGTAGATGCTTAGTTAATATTATTTTTGAGAAAATGTATTTCGACATTTAAAGGATCCTTTTCGAGTTTAATACAAACAATATTATTCAAATCGTTTATAAATGATGAAAGTTATTTGGGACTAAAGCTATTTAAATTACTTTTTATAATTACATTTTTATATTGTAGGAATAAGAACTATGGTTCAAGATATATACTTAGGTAAAGTTATATTACTAAGTCTCGAAATTGTATCCTCTATTTCGTCTGCCAACACGAAGAGATTAACATAAAGATAGTAGGTATAGACTAAGTTTTCTTTAAAGAAGGCTTGCATATACCAGCCATATTAACAGTTATGTTAAGATTATATATCTGTTATATTTTTTATGTAAAATGATATTACTCGTATCACATGGCGTTTTTTGTCCACTAATTTAGTGGTATTCGCGTTAACTTACGAATAATAGATATATGTATTATATGTATATGTACGTTATTCAAATTCTAGGTAGTCTAAATGTATAATTATTTCTCGGTACACATTGTTACAACCATAGGTCATTAAACTGAGGCGATCGTTATTACAATGTGATTGTTTTAAATGTAAACTATTTCTTACAAATCCGTGCTATGTGTAAGTAGCAGGTGGCCCATGGAGGTAGGAGGAGGAAAACGGGCAAAGCATCTGCATAACCTCTATGCGGATGTCTATCGGCGTCGGTAGTCATGAAAATGGCTCCGACTACTCGTTTACCCCTTATACTATAAGAAAAAAATCGGCTTAGCTTTTGGTACTGTAGTATATTTATTTAATTAAAATATAAGAAAAAATAAAATTATATAATATAACAAACTGTTGACTTTTAAAAATACACCTCCATGCATGGAAATTACAATACAAAGAAAAAAAAATTGAATTTAATATTACACTTCAAGGCATTTTCTTTTCGTTTTAAAACGACTTTAAAAGTTTTGTTTAAAAATAATTAGTAGCTTTCCGTCATGCCGTCTCACGGTTCCATTAAATTTTAATTACCGAGTTAAAATTAAGTGAAGAGGGGACTTGAGGTTGAAAACTGTTGTCAATAGATTTTAAATCTATTGAAAGGAAGCTGTCGAAATACTGTCGCAAAAGTTGACAAATCTAATAAAATATGCTCCTATTTAGGGCAGCGCCGGGTCCAGTCAGGAAGCTTAGG
Source organism: Calycopis cecrops (assembly GCA_001625245.1). NCBI lineage: Eukaryota > Metazoa > Arthropoda > Insecta > Lepidoptera > Lycaenidae > Calycopis > Calycopis cecrops. The sequence continues at coordinate 464,489 of LUGF01029985.1, forward strand.
GAATAGGGGGGCTGCAGCTCCGGGCCCCGTAAAGCTTAAGGGCCCTAAGATCACTTTTGTACCAATTAAAGGGCCCCCTTCTCAACTCCAAGGTCCCCAAGCCACGTGCCCCCCAGAGCTTAATCTGGCAATGATTTTGGGGTGAAGACTCCCTAAAACATTTAATTAACGATGGTATTACAAGGAGATTTCAGTAAACTTAAGAATAATTAATTAATTTAAAAATGAAGGTTATTAATTAAGTCCTAACCAGTCTAGGTTTATGTATGACTAGTGGACACCCGCAAATTCGTTTATTTACCACAGTCGGTTAAAAAGTAGCCTATAGCCTTCCTCGCTGAATGGACTAACTAATACTGAAAGAATTTTTCAAATCGGACCAGTAGTTCCAGAGATTAGCGCGTTCAAACAAACAAACTCTTCAGCTTTATATTATTAGTATAGATGCAGATCGGCCTCTTCCTTATTGATAAGTATTTTATCTTTGCAGAGCTAAGAGGCATGTAAAAGTGAAATAGATACTCAAAAATTAACTTAAAATATCGTCATGTATGTTACTCATGGACAAATATGTATTGAAAAGTTTAATTATTTTTTCCTGGCAATGTACAAATTAGCCCTCAGCGGATTCCAAGAATTTGCCCGAGATTTTTTTAATTTAGCGAAGCGATGACGCTTGTGTGTTGAAGCACAAGTACGTACTACGAGAATAAAGTCGACTTTCCTCATACGTACAATGGAATTCTCTGGTATCGTCTTGGCTTTTTCAAAATTGTAGTAAATATATGTTATGCCTAAATAACTTTTGAAGCAAGAGTGTTCCTTCTACCCATGTCTGCATTTACCACTAAGGGCCTATTTTTCAATCCTCAGAAAAGATAACCCTGGGAAACTATCCCTGTTTCATTTTTTGTTTCGTGTTTAAGTGCGATAGGTATAATTTATTCCTAGGGTTAATTTTTGTCTGACGATTGAAAAACCGGCCCTAGGTGATGTAATACTCAAACGCATGCTTAAAGATATAAAATCCAAAAAAAGAAAAAAAAAGTACGAATCAGACGCGCACCGAAGGTCTCTTGCCAATGGGAGGTACATGTGTTACAACTTACATTTGCACATACAAGCTTTAATGGGTTTCTTTACTTATATACTTACAATTTTTCCAAATTTGGTTGTTGTAGCTCGTTAAAGCGGCAACAGAATACGTTATCTGTGTTAGTTACCTATCACAGCCTTGCTATCACGCTTTATGATAGGTATAGTCTGGTCAAAAACAGATGGATAAACGGACAATGGAGTCTTAGTATAGGGCCCTTTTTTGCCCTTAGGATACGGAACACTAGTGGGTACAGAAAAGCAGGGTCAACAAACATTTAAGTATTGTAAATAGGGCATTCTTCAGACAGCGGCGTGGGATACAAGTGACTAATGTCTATGAGAATTATTATAACACGCGCAAATATTATGTGAGAAATTATGAATGAGTTTTTGCAAGTTGTTATATTATCCTACTAATTTTATAAATACGAGAGATTGTATGAATGTTTGTTTATCTTTTATGCAAATAAATCGACTGGCGGCATTTAAGTTCTTAAAATGCTTTAAAAATGCTCAACTCAACTGTCTTTCTTGTTTAAAGTTTAGATTAGGAATTCAATATTTTAGTAAGTAATAAAATATAACATGAGAGAGCATTTTTAAATAATTTTAAAACCTTTAATGCAATGAAAAGAAAATCACAAAAATGCAGATCCGACATTGTTGATTGCTAGTGTCGAAATGTACGGAAATCGATGAATTTCGACACAGAAATGGATTACAATCAGGAACAATAGAAAAATTTGCTTAGGTATATTCCAAAAGAAATAATCGTTCCTCAATATGTTTACGATAGTGAATCCACGGGGCACAGTTAGTCGTATATAAAAAGGTCTTATAAAAATTATAGAACGTAGGTATAGACTATAAGAGGGACGTATGAATCTATGGTCATTCTTGATGGGTCAATTCTATTTCGCCCAAAATTGTAAAAGCCCCGACAGGGTCATAAAATGGTTAAGGTAATGTTAAAAGGTCTCCTTCTCCGTTGAATTTGGCGGTGAGCAAATGTAATATATGTTACCCCACTGCGTCAGAAACGAGGGTAATGTTTTGTATATGTGTATGTATGTTTTCTTCTATGTTCTCTGTTATAGTTTTTATGGATTTGACCTCGAATAAATTTAAAAGGAATCTAAATTCGCCTTGATACCGCAATTGACACTACATTAAAATATTTTTAAACAATAAGGTTTTATGTCTTTCGATCTAAACTCTACTAATAATATAAACCATAAGAGTTTTTTTTTTGTTTGTTTGAACGCGCTAATCTCTGGAACTACTGGTCCGATTTGAAAAATTCATTCAGTATTAGATAGCCCATTTAGCGAGGAAGGCTATAGACTAATTCCATTTAGCGAGGAAGCATTTAGACTAACTGACTAACTAACCTAACGGACTGCGGTAGAAAAACGGATTCGCGTAAAGGAAGTTGCGGGCGTACGCTAGTGTTAGATTATTTTCACTAAGGGATATTTGGAACATACACGTTATAATGCAACTATAAAAAGTTTTACTGTCGGCGTGTTCGTCCTCCATTTATTTTAACCAGCGTTCGAAATTGAACCGTAATTAAAAATGTGCTTTCAGGTTGATAGGTCGACAGCATATTTAATGCTTTTAAAACATTTTTTAAACGTAAAGTTTTTCATAATTTGCGCAGTGTTTAAAAATTGTGACGCTTCCAATCGAGTTTGGCATTTTCATTATAAAAGTCTCTAATTAGGCGTGTTATCAGTTAAACGTGTGTATGTGCGTGCATGATTCTAATGCCTCTGCTAAACCCCCTAAAAATGTCCCGATTTGCAGCCTGTTCAGTATTTTCAATAGCTTCATGAATGAATGAATTCAGTAAAATATATTCAAGATAATATCTAATGTGTGTGTGTATTAAGGGAGTTATGGATGAGGAGGATGCCAGCTGTACAGTCTATGCGGGATGTCTATGGGCATCGGTAGTCAAGAAAATGATTCCTACTGCTCGTTTGCCCCCCTTGTAGCATACAAAAAAATATCTGCCCATTTTGTCAAATCATGGAACAATTGGCAACCAATTAATGAATCTAAACAATCAACTAATTAGTCAACCGTAGATAAACATGGACATAGAGCTGTTTTATCGATCACTCCTGGCATTGCTTGGTAATTTCACACAAACGCCGACGCGCGGGGACGACAGACTGGTCATTACCATGCATTGGCCACATTAGCATTCGCCATTTCATTACCGCTGACATGCGCGCGGTAATTATATGTGCGATGTGCATGAAGTGGCAGTCTTCGCCCGCTTCACTAGCCGTGTAGGGTCAGCCAATACATGCACTACCTATAATAATGCAAGGCTAACGCTCTTGTAAATGGTAGTACATGTATTACAGCCCGAATGGGCCAGCACGATCGTGGAAGTACCCCTGGCTTACAGATTACCGCCGTAAAGTGGCAGCATAATGCTATCGCGTTTTCTGTGAGAAGATAAAACGACGACAAGACGTGTGCTTAACAATTTGGTATACAGATGTCTGTGGGCATCTTTTTAATCAGTTACTTCCATAGCCTTGTCCCTTAAACTAAAGATAAATCAGCATTTATTGGTTGAGGCTAGCCATAAACCAGGCTAGGCTAGTTCTAGTCACCAGAGACAAACTTATTTAGAATAGAACTTAATATATTTAGGACTTATTTCTACACAAAACTATCATTGTACATATAGCTTTAAATCAATTTAACAACGTTATTTTCTAATAATCTAAAGAACTTAAACTTACAAATGTATTAGTGATGTGATTATAATTTGCAAAATCGTCCTCCAACTTCCAAGTAGATTTTCCTTTTGGAAATTCGCATGTTCGATCAAATGATCAATTCATCCCAGCCGGTTAAAGCTGAGCAACCATTTCCATTGAGTCGGGAAATCGCTTCCTCCGAATTTCCACGGGAATAAAGGATAATTGGGAAAGCTTTTACAGTGAGTACACGAGCAGCGAGAGTTAAAGCGAATAACAATATTTAATGGCGAAATTGTAAAGGTTACGGGTTTTTAATATTACGATTTGCCAGCAAAGTAATAGGTATTTAGACTAATCTAAATACCTATTATTGTGCTAGTAGGTAAAGCTATTTATTGATACGTAATATTATTATAGAATGTTCTATAATCCTATTAATATCATAAATGCGAAAGTTCATATGTTTGTTTGTTTGTTTGTTACTCCTTCACGCAAAAAGTTACTTCGATTAACAGATAGGATAGTTTTAATCCCGAAAAATGTTCCTATGGGATGCTATGGAATGATTTTCCACGGGATCGAAATTTACGCGAGTGAAACCGCGGGTCGCAGCTTGTCTTATATATATTAACTAGCTGCCCGACAGACGATGTCTTGTCATTATTGGGAAATATGTTGTCATGGTACCGTGTAACAATGTGGCCGAATTTCGAACCCGTAGCATTACCTTACAATAGGTACTGTATATTCGAGATACCGGCTGCAGAGCCTTCTGCCGAGTCGATCTGTGAATCTAAACCATTCTCAAATCCCTTAAACACACAAAAAAAATCGTCAAGATAGGTCCAGCGTTTAGGAGGAGTTCAGTGACGTACCTACACACGCACACAAGAAATATACGTGTAAGCTGACTTTGTCCCCGTAAGTGCTACAGCACACATGTTACTTTTAGCAGCGGTTGTCGGCGATTTGCGAATTGCGACTGCATCTATGCTACATTTAACATTACGATTTAGCGACCCTGCGTTCAGTCTCGGTATCGGAATCGCGTGATTCAGCGACTTCTCCGATGCTCAATACATGGCACTTGCAGTCGCTTTGCGACTAAGCCGCGTTCGCCGTTTTGTAACTGCGCTGGGGATAATTCATTACAAGACGATAGTTGCACAAAAAATATCGGTTATGGCGTCCTTCTAGAAAGTTCTGATACGTCTATACGTAGCTGTGGATGTGTAGAGCTAGATAAATAAAGAGGTCAACACGTCTGTATATTCGTCCGTGATCAGAAACTCTCGTCGTTATTCACCAAATGTAATTTTACCAAATTTAGTAAGAGGTAGTGCCACACTGCACGCTTGCATGCAGTCGAATTGGGCCGGCACGACCGGGGAGGTACCTCTCGCTTACACGAGACTGGCGTAAAGTGACAGCTGTGCTGTCGCGTTTCGTGCGGTGTGTAAGTAGCCGGTGGTCCATGGAGGTGGGAGGAGAAAGGAGGGCAGCGCATCTGTATAGCCTCTATGCGGATGTTTGTGGGCGTCGGTAGTCATGAAAATGGCTCCGGCTGCTCGTTTGCCCTCCTATATCATAAAAAAAAAAACCGGCCAAGTGCGAGTCAGACTCGCACACCGAGGGTTCCGTAGGAACGGGAGGTATGAGCAAAAGAAATAGACGTTGAGAAAATTACACTTCCTTGCGACAAACTTATATATGCGGGTGCTTGCATACATTTAGTATGAAACGAACTACATGCATAAGTTGGTAATGATTTTTCCAGTGATATAAATTTTATTTACCAATTTTTAGATTTATTCCTATATGTATACTGTAAGGTCTTACTTCTTGCCAAATTTCAGAATTCTAGCTCAACGGGAAGTACCCTATAGGTTTTCGAAAAAGTGCGTTTTCATACAAAATTTGTGCATAAATGGCTATAACTTTTTATTGCGTTAACTTAGAAGTGTGATTTTTTCAAGGCATCAAGACGTAACTGACCTCCGTATTTGACAAAGATTTCACCTCAATCCCTTCAAGCGTTTTAGAGAAAAAGGTCTTGACAGACGTACAGACGGACAACAAAGCGATCCTATAAGGGTTCCGTTTTTTCTCTTTGAGATACGGAACCCTAAAAATGACTCCTATTTTCCGTTTGTCCCTATGCTGTAAAAAGTCACTGGGAGCTGCAAGGGTGACAATGGAACTGGTAGTTGATTGGCAGTTGCGTGCGTACCGATGTCCGTTACAGAAGCCGATGCGCTTGATAGGTACAAGTCGTTAAATAACCGTAAAATATTATATATACGTATAACTTTAGTACCTGTTATTATTCAGAAAGTATATTATTTATTGGCGTAAGTAATTAATTTTGAGGCAGGTATTTTACTGTTTTTGATAACATCGGTCGCGATGCATTTCTAGCTGGCTAAAATGTAATGTGCCTGAAGCATTGTGATATTGCAATGTTATCGATAACATACAACAACATTACCGGTACCCGTACAAGTTTTGTCGGTACCGGTAACTGTTCCTCTATGTAAGCACCCTAAGATCTAACAGCTTACATATGTATCATATGAAATACACGTTTCAAAGTTGTAGGTTTGTAACATAAAATTCGTCCCTCCTACTAATTCTATTTTCAGACGTACCCGAACTGTACGGCTTCCTTGCTTGAATTAGATACAAATCGCTTGATTGTACACGCTATGTTATTGGTTATTGTCTATGGGTAGGACAAACCACTAAACTCCGCTAGGCAAATTACTAAGACACGAAATGTTAGAATTGAACCTCAAAACTGTGATTTATGTTTTCCTTATGTCGCTTTGTTATGTTTTATGTTACGAATCGAATGTAACCTTCACTGCATTGTCTTTTTTATAGTGGAACAAACGAGCAATCGGAACGTTTTGATTACTGCTGACGCACAAATATATCCCCAAAATTGTTCAGATCCGTTAGCTTCTTCCTCCCTTCAAAGGACCATCGAAAAGATATACACCACACGAATCGCGAGCACTGCTGACACTGTAGCATCGTATAGCGAGAGGTACCTCCCCGGTCGTGCGTGGACGCAAACACATAATCAACTAAGCGACTGCAATTACTAGCATTGCATACAGTGAGCGAGAGGTAGAGGTACGAACATGTCGGTTTAATTCAGTAATACACCTCTATACCTCTTACATCCTAGGTATATCCTCTTATTACTTACTATACCTTCGATACCTCTTACTTTAAAAATAAAAAAATAACTCTTACTACCCACTCCACTATAACACAATCGTCCGTCATATAAATATCCTCCGCCACAATTAGGGTGTGCCGTGAAGCTTGAAGGAAGTGCCATAAATAAGATCGGCGTCAGCTAGCTGGGATTTAGTGACGTCGTGCTTAAGTATGCAGCTCATACATAATAACTAGCCAGAGTGATTAATAGGAGCTAAATTAGATTGCGAATTAAAATACATTAGTAAAATAAAATACATTAGTAATGGAATCCGAGATACGAAGATACATTAAACATGACCCATAATTTATGAGGTAGGTGCCGCCGTTGGAGAATACGAATAGAGAGAGTGTGTTTTATATTGTAGATTTTTTAAAGTGTAAGTGAGCAAACGAGCAGACGGAGCCATTGTCATGACTACCCACGCCCAGAGATTATAAAGATGCGTGTTCTCCTTCGTCCCACTTCCATGGGCGATCGGCTACTTAGGCTCAATTCACACCAAAAGCGCGGCGAAGGGCAGCGAAGCGGAGCGCACTTTCAGTGTCATATAAATTTAAACTTTAATTTCATTACTGTAGTACTTATTATCGAATTCTGCGACTTCCGCGCGGATTCCAGCGAATGCTCGAGCATTCCAGCGACTTCGCGGGAATCCGCGCGTCTCCTTCGAGTTTCTCATGCGATAATAAGTATTATAGTAATTATTATAAAGTTGAAGTTCATATGACACATAAACTGCGCTCCGCTTCGCTGCCCTTAGCCGCGCTTTTGATGTGAATTGACCCTTTGACACTGCACAACTGTCACTTTACCATATCGTGTAAGCGAGATGTACCTCCCCGGTCGTGCTGGCCCAATTTAGCAACACGCATACAGCGTGGCCTAGCTCTTGCTAAAAAATCTCTGATGCTTTCTCTCCATATATCCACAACGGAGTTTTTAAACATAATCCTATTAAATAAAGTTGAAACGATATCGAGGCGACACAGCCGCTGTTGAATTTGAATATTTCATATTTATACGTTTTGCCGAATTGCACCAGTGTCATATAACTAACGGAACTTGGTGTTTCGTTATTCGGAACCAATAGCACTTCAATTTAAAACAGTATATTGTTACTATAAAGTGGGTTTTATGTGTCGCTAGTTTCCGCCCGCAGCTTCGCCCGCGTGGATTTCGGACTACAAAAATGGAGTTATTACACATATAAACCTTCTTTTCCTTTCGACTGCCTCGTGGTCTAGTGGTAAGCGTGTTCAATCACAGACGTGAGGTCCTGTGTTCGAATCCCGGGTCGGACCAAAAATTGTTATTAGGATTTTTCAATTTCTAATTGTGATTGTGCACTATAATATGTCCTGCGCATCGGGTTCGTCTCTATAGAGACGGCCGCCGTAGCCGAAATCTAGGACGACATTATTATTAAACCTTCCTCTTGAATCACTATCTACTAAAAAATACTCATGGCAAAATCGGTTGCGTAATTTTAAATATCTAAGCATACAGAGACACAGACGGCGGAAAGCGACTTTGTTTAATACTATGTAGTGATAGATAGTACATTATCAGCAGTAGCCAGAAGATATATTGCAGTAGTTTATAATATCAATTTTTGGTCCGACCCGGGATTCGAACCCAGGACCTCACGTCTGTGGTTGAACACGCTTACCACTAGACCACGAGGCAGTCAATAATACTAACGTACGTATAATACATAACGTACGTTGAACATATTCAAGCCTATTATTAATTAAGATAAATATTATTCAAGCATTACTAAATATTATTCAAGATGTGTAGATTGTACCATCTCAATGTTACAAGGAAACGAGGCACCTTTCACGAAACAAAACCAATTGTTGGCTACGAGTAAATTTGACAGATAGCACGTAGCCACGTAGGCATTCACTAAGATAGGATTTCGCGGATTCCCGCGGGACCGGGGGGAAATTGGAAAAGTTTCCCATGCCGGCAAAGTCGGCGCGAAGCCCTACTTTTATGTGTGTAGAATACAAATGGCGTCTAAGTAGCCGTTGTTTAGTAAGCAGAGTCGCGACATGTCGCAGTGCAAACTGCCGCAGATGTATGGAACGTACATTCGAATCCAGCCCAAGACATGCATATTTACAATTGTATTATTTGTATTTCTATAGTACAAATCTTAAATAAGTAAATATCATTTCTTCAATTTATAAAACACTCATTGTTCGTTGTCTAGTACCCGTAACACAAGTCCTTACGGTTTGTACTCAGCACGAGGCTTGACTAGGTACTTACAACTTATAACACAGTACACTACGTTAGTAGTGTAATAAGTTCACACACATCTACACGCTAAATCCCTTAGTCTGAGAGCCGAGTGCCATAAGTCACGAGCGCTACATACTTATCCTGCTTCCTCTACATTCATGGGGAAGATAGATAAAGGAATCATACATTCAGGGAAGAGGATGGAGGGCAACGCATCTGTATAGCCTGTGTGGATGTCTAGGGGCGCCGGTTGTCATGAAAGTGGTTCCAACTCCTCTTTTGCCCCCTAATACTATATATATAGGTTGCCAGCTTTGATTTCAACATTAGAATCACCACACACACACACTTATAATATCAATTGTAGACATTTTTTCTCTTTTTGTCCTACGAAAAGTAAAATACTACTTAGTTGGTATAAGTTAGACTCCTAGTTCATTCAGAAACAAGCAGTCTTGATCAATTCACAAAAAAGCCAAGTAGTCTCGCTCAAAAGCAACACGAGACATCTGTTTTTTGCAGATGTCCCCTGGCGTACTTATCTAACACCTGCTGGTTTGGCCCCGAATAAAAAAAATGAAGGCGACAGCTGGGTTATGTAATACTACTGCGATTGCAAGCACTCCAGTACACTAGTGAGAGGTGTCACATTGTATTGCAGCCGCATTGGGCCGGAACGACCGGGGCGGTGTCTCTCACACGATACCGGCGCACAGCTATGCTGTCGCGTTTAGTGCGGTGTGTGAGTATCCATCCGGTGTCCATTTAGAAGCCGGCCATTTTGGCCTTTTCGAAGGACTTAGGGCAACGCATCTGTATGACCTCTAAGCGCGTCGATAGTCACGAAAATGGCTCCGACTTCTGTTCTGTCCCCTTATATTATAAAGAAAAACATTAAGAAGGCATATTTGCCTCAAAAAGAGACGCAGTTTAAATGTCCTACCAAATTGGGAGTGCTTAAATGACTACAGACCCTGTACCGAACACCATAAAAGGCAGCGATAGTAGAAATCCAGAAGTGAATAAAGGCGTGAAAGCCATCTTAATTACTAAGCGGTCACGGTCGTATGTCGTTTTAGGGTCAATTACTTCAAATTATCGATTTGAATTGCCCTTTCTTCTTTTTTTCTGATGTGAAAGCGACGACAAGCCCAATGCATCTTCATCGGATTGCCATGGAGTCGGGCGCGACGAAACTAAATTTGGGATCGAAAGGGAGACCCCCACCCACTCTCCCGTATATAGGAAATACGCATCCCGATATGAAACGTTCATAATAGCTAATTTAGCAATTACATGGCGAGAGAAACCGTGGGATCCACAAGCCCCGACTCTGACGTTAAGAGAAGCTCACGCGCGGCAGTAGAGAATTACTCAGAGAGCATCATCACTGAGTCGCATTGCCTTGCGTCCGGTGTCCACGCTCCATGGGATCTAACGAACCACACGAAAGGCGACAGTGTAGCCGGTGGCCAATGTACGCTGGAGGAGGAAGGAGAGCAAACTGTATTGACGCTGTGCGGATGTGTATAGGCCCTTATAATGACTATAAAAAAAATTAAACATGCATAATATTTATCCGATATTAAATCAAATCAAAGTCATTTATTGCAAATGTAGGTAATATACAATGAGGATAAATAATAGATAATTTGTCGTAATACTACAATTAGCCATAAAAAGCTTGCATTGCTTGTTATTTACATAACACATTTCTTACTATATTGTGAAATAATTACATTTTATAATTAGTCATATATTAGTATATAGTTAGTCATATACATCTAACAACAAATGTCAGAAAATTAAAACCGATATGATTTAATTTCGAATTCAAATTATAACGACTAGTACGGAGATGAGCCTGTTTGTGTATGAACAATGCCAGGAGCGTGTTTTCTATTGTAATGATGCTTCCAACAATGCTCCCGGTAAATTGTGTTCAAGCCCTGTTGATTTATTATTGTGTGCTTTTACAAGATATTTACTTTATTATAATTAATTGTTATTGGTTTCATTAGCATTATATTTTAATGTTATCTGTTCTGAAAGGTTTGCTTTCATATTTCCAAGTTGATTTTATAGGTCACTCCTGAAGGTCTTCAAAAACAGCAAAAGGGCTAACCCTTGTATCTACTGATCCTACTCAATGGTGTACCTTCGTACCTTTCAACCTCCATTAAAACCTTTATTTATTTAAACCTGTTGATTGCTAAATACAGAAAAAAGTTTGGGTAATATGTTATATTACTAAGTATGTCTACTAAGTTATCTTTATTTTTGGGTAGTCAGTAAAAAAGGTGATAAGTATGTACTGTGGTATCGCAGCCCATAGACATTAGCAATACCAGAGATCTCGCAATTTATTTCTTCGTCGACCATTGAGAAACGAATTGCTCTAAACGTTATAATTATAATAATGCAATAGTAAACGATAGGAGGACAGTATTCTAAACGGTCGTATTCATTTGTGTGTTCTTTGTTCATGGTACACCTCAGTTTTGGACATGAATAGATAGTTTTTGCGGCACGCATTCAATAAGAATGCCGCAATGCTGAGCAGAAATGTAATAAATCTTTGAAAGGCAGATTTATTGCTCAAGAATGGAATGAATATAAAAGTATCTGGCCAGATGGGCCCACGTTTATTTAGTAATAATTGGAAAAAACGTTACACAATTATTTAAACTTTGTTTTTTATGAACTGTCTGTGTGTTTCTAGGTCTATTTATTTTCTAATCTTTGTGTATAAATATAATACCAGAGTCGAGTCATCAAGGTTCTTGTGTATTGTGCGTTTTGTGAGTCCTAACCACCCATTGGGTGTAAGAATGGCATAAGTGTGCTAATGTTTATGGACATCTGTAGTTCACCAAGCCCACCATTGCTAGCGTTAAAAAACCGGCCAAGTGCGAGTCGGACTCGCGCACGAAGGGTTCCGTACCATTATCTACTTACACTACTACTACACTGTATAATAAGACGAAAAAATTCGAAAAAATCACGTTTGTTGTATGGGAGCCCCCCCTTAAATATTTGTTTTATTTTAATTTACAGATAGATAGACAATATATAACTCAATAATCTGTGAATATTTCTAGTGTCTTCCTGTTGCCGCTGTCAACATCGAGCAAAAAAATCACGTTTACTGTATGGGGGCCCCCTTAAATTTTTAGTATTTGTTGTTATAGCGGCAACAGAAATACACCATCTGTGAAAATTTCAACTGTCTAACTATTATAGTTCATGAGATACAGCCTGGTGACAGACGGACGGACGGACGGACATCGGAGCCTTAGTAATAGGGTCCCGTTTTTACCCTTTGGGTACGCAACCCTAAAAATTATCAGCAGTGGAGAATTATAAGCCTGTTTTTCTCTGACAATGCCATGTCAGTGATACCCGTCTGTGACAGTAATTACATACGTCGATGTTGTAGCTACCCACCTCTAATACGACTTGAAGCGTGCGTGCTCAGATTAGATTGTTGTTTTTGTATCAAGAGAAAATTATGGCTCGTACACGGCTGTTGCGTTTGTTTATTAAATAATTGCATCACGATATATTTTACGATCATACAATAAAACTAATTACGGACCTACTGTATTGTTTAACAAGCTTAACGTTTTAGATGCTTTAATGCAACCATGCGCATAGAACAACGGCATTTACAGATGTCCTGACTAACTTTTCAGAACTTGACCTTGTTAAATTTAAAAAAGTGTGTGCTTCAGACCACACAATTGAAGTAAAATTTAATTATTGTATTTAATACACAAATTCATTACCGTAGTTACAACATGTCATATGATATTTATTTTTTAAATACAAAAAAGTTTCACTTAAATCTAATTTCAATTTTGAATTTGAATGACAACTTCCATTGGCCTCGCCCGATCACATATTTTTGTAACTCTCTCACCAGCTTACTCCTCATATCAAGCGCGCGTAGGTATAGAAGTATTACTTCAAAAATAAAAACCGATATTGAAATTAATTCAAGTAGTTTTAAAGTACCTAATTCGTGACCTTTGTGTAAAATTATGACTTCAGTAAGGATCATACCTTTATTTTGTACAGGATCGTGGAAGTACCTACCTTCTTCACTTTCAACTGATGACTAGGCTATAAATTTTTGTGAGAATAAGAACGAAGGTAGCTATCTTCGTCTCTGACAATTTTCATGCTTTTTATGGGGGCCAGTTGTCCTAATACGAGCGGCTTCACACTAGTGTCTGTTCAGCGTAGGTGTTCGATAAACGTACGCGCAGCGCAGACGCTGCGACAACGCGACACGTGCGTCGCGTTGTTGCGTGTTTTTTGTTTTTGTTTTAATTGTGTGACGTCTGTGCCGCACTAACGCAGCGTACAATTAACTGTAGAAGAAAAGTTGCGACGCGCGCGTCGCGTTGTCGCAACGTCACGCACGTCTGCGCTGCGCATACGTTCATCGAACGCCTACGCTGAACAGACGCTAGTGTGAAGGCGCTCTTAGTATATACCAATCACTATATAGTCGCACAAAGTCGCTTTTCACCGTCTGTGTGTCTGTATGCTTAGATCTTTAAAATTAAGCAACAGATTTTGATGGTTTTTTTTCATAGATAGAGTAATTCAAGATTTATAGGTATGTATAATAACATCCATTAAGTAGTGGATGAAATCCACGCAGACGAAGCTGCGGGCGGTATAATATAAATATATATATAAATACGAGCTATAATAATTGTTTTACAACATTATAACGAACGAGAGAAATCCGACGCTCGTAGCCAAACTCCGTCGTTATTTGTTTCGACGTGTCCTGGAGGGTACTTGTAAGAAATCCCCCCGAAATTGGCTCACGTCTGTACACGTGAAAATCTTATTTGAAAAGTAAATGTACTCCAGTCTACATTTGGATTATCCTCCTTTGCATTTACAATAAAAGAATTTTGTTTGAGACAATTTTCGGTTTCCTCCGTCGTATTTTTCTCCGACCTTTTGAAGGGCAAGAAATTTGCTTGCCTTTCGGCTATTTTGTCTCGATCTTGAATCTAATATGATTTTGGGCCAAGCATTCATGAACTATTATAGTTCATTTCTTTCAAAGTTTCCCTTTTATCAGATGACAGAACGAACACAAAAATAATACATAATGACGCCAGATCCCTTAATCCAGGCTAGAAGAACCGAGTGCCATAAAATGAAGGGAATGAACTGTAGATAAAATTCTATCAATTTGTTTTCCTATCAAAAATTGGTTTACTTGAAAATAAATGACATTTCCATTTTTCCAAACGCCAAGCTAATATTTCGCATTTTATAGTTGGCACATGAACGTGAGCGGAGCGCGTGTCTATTGAAAATATTAAGGGGTCTCGTCCCCTACCAATCTCCAAAAGTACACCCCATTATCCGCCAGACCCCGGACCGCGCAAAAAGTCTTGCGAATCTCGTCAATCTCAAAGGTTCGCTGTATTATTATCGCACTGTACGCATCGTATTGATTGCGCGTGCTCTTTTATTTCGTAGGACAGGTGGTCCTTGGATTATTCAAGTCTACAAGGGTTGCCAGGTTACGACTGCGAGAATTGGGGTGCTGTGTAGGTACCAGTAGGTATTAGGTACCTACATCTTTAATCCAGGGAAGTTTCAGCTGTTATTTGGACTTATTATTCATAATTCTATACAATAAAAAATGTACTTACCATACAGATTAGTTGCGTGTTTTGTAGGCTTTACTTTTAACTATACTTCTATACTCACAATATGTAATAAAGAGCTTTTTCTAACGCGCTGTAGTTAGGAAGTAATGTTATGGTTTGAAAAAAAATATCCTATTTATCAAGAAATGCTACAAGCTGTATACCATTACAGTGCGATGAGTAGGAATGGAGATACGCGAGTAAAACCTCGGAACGCTGCTATTATATAAACGAGCACTAGGTGTGTTGGCAAGCGACCGCCGATGCCCATAAACATTTCTATGCAGTGCTGACAGCAAGTATTAACTGATCTTCGATATTGTCCAAAACTAACTGTATCTGATGACACACATTAACAAAAAATCCATAAAGTCGTCCTTCAAGCTGGCAACCTCACGTCCCTTTCGGGATCTGCAGGAATATGTATTACAGCGATATATTTTTATGTCATCCCAGGGTTTTTGTACCGTTTCTTTATAGCACTTCCCGGAATATTTAGTTTGCAAATTTTATACCTTGTAGTATTCATAAGATTTTTATAGGGCGTACCTACTAAGTTGCAAAGAATTCCGATTTCAGAAGTAAAGCAATAGTTATTTAAGAGATAGCAGAGTTGTCGGGCTGCTGCCGCTGTGGACTTTTGTTTCGCTTTTTGGTCACGATACGCGGTTTGTGAATATTCGTATGGGGCATAACAATGAGCAACTTGCCTTCACAGAGAACTCGCAAATGTACACATGCTTTACTTTGTGGCGGTGATGTGAGGTACCTCTCACCCCGGTTGTGTTCAATTCATCTGCAATGAACATTGACACTGCCTTTTACAAAACTTGAGTTCATTTCTTAATCACTTTAAGAGCTAAGAAATAAAATGTAATTGAAATTAAGCGTTAAATAAGAAGATACAATAATTAAGTTAAAAAGCCATTGTTCAAGTGTATTGTGTAAGTTAATGTAAGTTAAAATAAAGTCGCTAAGCACATTAACTGTGGCAGTCCAAGTTGGTAAGGCGCAGGCTTAACCGGCGCCAGGGGACTAAGCGTCGCCCGTCGACAAAAGCCTCTTTCGACTTTAAACTGCTACGAGAAATTGCCAAGAAATAGAATATACTTTTCATGATAAAATACGGTTAATATTTTGGATACCTTAGATTTTAATGATAAAATATCGAACTAATATGTATGTTTCTAATTCTTATTCGCAACTCGACTTGGAAGAAATTTGGCACAGCTGGTATACACGCCTGTACTCTGAAGTGCCAGTTTAATATTTTAAACCATTGTTCCACCTTTCTGGGAGCTTCGTTAATAAATAATTATTATATTTTTACATTTTAATAATTTATATTTTATATATTTACATTTTAATAATTTATATTTTATATATTTACATTTGTGCACTTTCAGTATTTTTATATACTTGTAGTACGTTGAACTCCAGAGAGTAGTATAAAAAATATTTAGACATGTTCAAGCAATATTCTTAATCTTTAACATATAGCAAATTAAAAAGAAAGAATCAACTTAAAGTTCAAATAACAGAATAAAAAGTAATTAGCACTCACACATAGGTACATGGGAAATGTATGTGTGAAACGTTTTTATCTACAGGCTTATATTCAGCACTTTCCATTGTTGGCATCCATGGCTAATGACGATGAAACATACAAAAGCTCCTATCTTACGGGAACACTCAATTTAGTAATTAGTACAATCTTGACACACCTTCGTAAGGCCCATTTAATCCGTAGAATGGTTCCAGTAATCAGCTTCGATATATCAACGTCTCTTGAGAAGACACACGACCGCTTTAGAGCTCCCAAATTAGGAAAGCAAGCCCTGATAATATATTTGTAATGGGAACGCCTTAAATAACGGGCACCGTGATAAACTAGACGAGAATCCGATGCGCCTTGCCGAGTGGCTTCTCGCTGGAGAATGTAATGTCCTTAGGACGGGGAAGATCTGGGGTTATGAGGCACTCTGTGTAGTACTGAAGAGTAAAAAGACCAAGTCAATACCTTACTCAGAAAACCAGCTATGTTTCATCAATGGGAAGAGTCACGGAAACGCCATGGCATACAATCTAGACTCCACTAGCGGGGCCTCCTGCTACTTTGCTGATTTTTTTACCATAAGGGGGCAAATGAGAAATCGGATCGCCATTTTCATGACCCCCAAGGTTACAGATGCGTTGCCCTCCTTCCTCCTTCTACTCGGTTCACCGGATATGGACCATGGAAACACGACGGTACAGCTGTCACATTACGTCGATATCGTGTAAGCAAGAGGTATTTCTCCGGTCCCATGGAATATCTCCAATGTAGCGTAGCACTACCTCTTGCTGTGTGTGTCTACTTGTGTGGATGTCTGTAGCCATTGGGCTTACCATTGCGGTTACATGTCCAATTATCCATTTGTTCTGCACAAATGGGTTGCTGCTAAAAATACCCACAGCCCAGATAAAACGAAATGAGAAACATAAATTATTTTACGGTTGAATGGCACAAAACCTCACACCTATATTTCGAATGGTGTCACTGCCATTACCTACAATGTTATAATGCTAGCGGAAGTTTCGCAAACTTCGCAGAGTTTTAATAAAGGTAATAACTCTCCAGCCGAAATTAGATCAATGCCTTTTTGCTGGAGGTAAAGGCACTGATAATTATAATAGTCATATTTCTATAGGTGCATGCATGCAGGTCGGCACGACCCGGGAGACACCTCTCGCTTACACGATACAGGTGTATGGTGGCTGTGCTGTATCGTTTCGTGCGGTGTGTAAGTAGCTGGTGGCATATGGCGGACGGAGGAGGAAAAAGGGCAAAGGATCAGTGTAATCTCTATGCGGATGCCTATGGGCTTCGGTAGACATGGAACTGGTTGGTCGCTTGCGCCCTTATACTAGTAAAAAAAAAATACATATATTTTCTATTAATCATAACACCAATCGGTAAATATGTAACATAAATATTTATATTTACTTTTATACCACTTTAATATACTTAGGGCAGGTTAAACATATTACTCGTGTCAACTTTTTTTTTTTTGTAGTGGATAATCCTCATGGATACCCAACCGCCCGGAGTAGCAGCTGGGTTATGCCGTGTAAACCCCCACTGTGATTTCTCCTTGCACCGTACGACCGGAACACGGTACGCTTCCGCACTCATCCGCGAACCCGCCGGTGCCTGGCCGCTCCCGCAGCCTCTCCACTCGTATCAACTAGCTAGTCATAACTTTACTCTTAATTACCTCATTGACTTTGTATAATTTACTTCTAACCGGAACATATTGTGAGAAATAGTGTGTAGTTTATTTGTCACTTAAGTTCCTAATATGCTTTAATAGGAACCTTTGAAACCGGCCGTTACTGTACTATCAAGACAGTAATTAAATGGACAGTAACTAATAACTTCCTGATAATGTTCGCCGCAAATTCCTCGCACCCAAATGTTTAATAACATGGCGAACTCAGCAGTTGGGTCCATACAATGTTGGCATAACATATTAGCAAAACCGTCGTTCTCCTACGCTTATTATGTCTCCCTATTCGTTATAATTGGGGTCGTAGAGATAAGGATAAAAACAAGATTGCCAAGTCGTAAAAACTAATGTGTGCCTTTTTTCAACGTTATTCACAGACGACGTCTTTTTATATATTACAGCATTTTTATGGGGGGCAAATGAGTAATGGGATCGCCTAATGGTGATTATGGTGTGATGATGTCTGCAATGCGTTGGTTTCTTGGCCTTGCGTCTTAGGTCATCGGGAACCCTACGCCGATGTGTTTCTCTGACAGTGATGTCCCTATGTAAATTAACTTTCAAATCCTACCTCTTATAAAAGAACCGATGATTTTTTAAATTGTCCCTAACTAGAGTCTCAGACTGAGACAGAGTAGAGACTGGCGTAGTGGCAGCTGTGCTGTCGCGTTTCGTGCGGTGTGTAAGTAGCCGGCAGCCCATGGAGTTGGGAGGAGAAAGGAGGGCAGCGCATCTGTATAGCCCCTATGCGGATGTTTGTGGGCGTCGGTAGTCATGAAAATGGCTCCGGCTGCTCGTTTGCCCTCCTATATCATAAAAAAAATTAAATCATTTAGCTTCTTCTTACTCGTTTCTTAGTTACCACTCGTATGATCGCGAATTCGTGTTCATTCAAAGGGATATTTTTTTTTCTTTGGAGGGAAACGAGCAGTCGATTTTCCTGATGACAAGCTTACTTCACATGTCATTCTGATGATAAGGTATATCCCTATATATGTAGAAATAATACTCAATCCAGATAAATCACATAAAAGAAAATATCCCATAAGCTTTGTTCTCTATATATTTTTCAAGCATTAAATCCTTTGCCACGTTCATAATAGCGTATATTTTTATAACAATCGTACCTACAACACGAGCAAAATGAAATAATGCCTGTTCCTACTTTGATACAATGAAATGAGCTTTCGTGAAATAAAAGTTATTAAAAAACGAAAGCGCTTAAAGCTTTAATTAAGTTGCCGTGGAGCAGCGAAAGCTGCGAGGGAAAATTCGAGGTAATAAGTGCTTGATACTTTTCAACGTCGAGGACCTCGTAGCAGCTTTTAATATGGACCAGCTGTCGGCCGTCATACATTACTTGCTAATATGGAACGTGAGCTGCCTGCACTTCGTATTTGGGAATTGTTATATTTAAAATTTTCTTTCGATTTTTCAAAATTATAATAATAAAATCTATGGGCACGTCATGTTAGCCTAGTAGCCAAGTACGGTAAAGATCACATTACGGGTAGGCAACAAAAATAAACTTAATATAAATTTATAAATTTAAGAAGTATATAATATGTTAATGTGTCTTTTTAAACGATCGCGGTGAGAATTTCATAGGATTATATAAGGTATATATGGATACAGTACAGATAAGATAGTCACGGTTGGTTAAACAAAAAAATACTTGGGAAAAAATTGAGGTCATGAGTGCTTCATAGCTTTTCAATGTCGAGGACCATTCCGCAGTATGCAAATTTTAATATAGACCAGCTGACAGGCCTCATTTATTACTTGCTAATACCATCCGTGAACTGGATGTGTTGAGCTGTACTTTATAGTTGCTACATTAAAAATTTAAATTCTTTTTTATATATCTCGGCGAGAAGTGTCATAGTAGAAGTAGTATTAGTGCAGTATAGGATTAAAATGGATTAAAAAAGAATCATGTATGGTACCTAATATACTAAGAGAAGTTGTGCACGCAAATGCCACTCGCACATTATGTGCGAGTGGCAGGTCGGCCGTAATGACCGCTAGGTCATTTATAATAATCAATTGAAACAAAGGTCCTGCTGTGGAACAATTAAGGCTACTGATGATAAAATAGTTATGTGCGTTTAATAACGAATGGATAGCACTTAAATAAAAATCGACAATGTACTTATACATATTATAAGTAAAGTCATGTGCGTTTAATCAACGAATAGATAAAACATAAATAAAAATCGATAATGTGCAAGTATGTAAATAGTGTTAAGCGTTTAATGAACATTGATGCGTTATTTGACAAGTCGATCAGCGAGACGTACTCGTGTGCATGACAAATCGATTGCATCGATTAACTCGTAGAGATCTGGAGGCAATGCCCTCGCGCTGACTCACCACACTTTCCTAAACGATATCTGTGTGTAGTTGGTACCGAGTGCGTAATGCGTTATTGTTGTTTATAAATAAGACGTTGATATAATCAGCTTACTTCGGTCTACTTCTGCAAGTAGGCCGGAACGTTTTGCTTGCAAATATTGAAAGTCGTGTGCAAAATGCTGACGATTTTACATGACTCTGCTATTCCGTGGAGATTGTCTGAAGGTGGTATTAATTAAATTTATATTCTACCTACTACTATTACTACTACTAGAGTCATATTCTCTATCACGAACACAGAAATAAGATAAAAAATACCCACTTTGATTTTACGTATATCTATGGACGTGGTTCAGTCATTTTTCATCCGAACATAGCTTCTTGCATCAATTTATTCATCCAGATATTATGGTGATTGAAATTTGTAGGTCCCATGACATTTTAACGTTTGATAAATATGGGAGCACATCTGAGTCACCATATGGGACGGGGATAATACAGCTGTACAGATGATAGATGATTCACTTTGTCGTGGCATTAAAAAATTCGATACTCGATAAGCTGTCACATCACTTATTCTGAAATAAGTATATATTATATCTGGATGAAGAAAATAAGAAAAAAAGGGAAGGGGTGAGGCCTTAGCCCAACAATGGGACACATGATATAGGGCTAATATAATAATAATAAAAGTATATTTTATTTCTACATGTAATTTTGAAAAGTTCCTAGTTATGTGCCTAATATCGAATCTAATACCTATCTATTACACAGTTATAATCAAAGAGGATCATAATCTATACATATAATAAATCTGTAGAAGGGTCAATTCTGTACATTGAAAATATTGAAAAAATAAATAGCAGGGGGTGTTACTGAATCGATACTAAACCCAAATATGCGATTAAAAAAATTTTTGTCTGTCTGTCTGTCTGTATGTTCAGGCATCACGTGAAAACTAACTGTTCGATTTCGATGAAACTTGGTATAATTATATATTATTATCCTGGGCATAAAATGGGATACTTTTTATCCTGGAAAAATACGTAGAAAAAAAATAAATCCATCCACGCGAAGACCGATACCGACGGAGTCGCGGGCGGAAGCTAGTTATATTAATATATTATACTAATTATATTATATATGCATAAATATTATTAAAATTCCATATTGAACGTAACAGTATCCTTGTATAACAAACTAAGCGGGACTCATCAATGAAATATGTACAAATATACAATTTATATTGCCTTATTATTATTGCCTTAGACTTATTATATCATAGAAACAAACTAAGAGAGAGCGTCTTATTACCAAGATGATGATGGAATGGTGATGGTGTAAACTTTAGAAGTTCGCATGATCACCGGAGTATACGTCCCGTCTCAAGATTATTATTGCGTATCAGGTATATACCAGTAACTCTTGAGGTAACATACTCCTTACTTTTACTCCTCTGGAAACTAAGCGGAAAATGTTAGTTTTTTTTCTAGGGAAGATAGAAAGAAAATTAGGAAGAACATGTTTATTTTTTTAGAGACATAGGGAAGAAAATTAAGAAGAAAATGTTTATTTTTTCTAAAGACATCACAAAGAAAACTAGGAGAAAAATGTTCGTGTTTTTTTCTATTGAAGCTAGAAAGAAAACTAGGAAGAAAATTTTCGTTATTTCTAGAGACGTTAGAAAGAAAACTAGGAAGAATATGTTAGTTTTTCGTAGAGCAATAAATGTGCTGGACTTCGAGTTATGGAACCCGTCTTGGGCATGCATATATACATATTCTCCATGTTTCATACGCCCCGGGGACTAGCTTATTTATTATTATGTATGAGGGGTAACACGGTCCTGACTGTATATCGTCTATCATCATCACATCCCTCAGGAGACGAGAATAGAGGTAACTTCTGTTTCCGCAACTAGTGCATAATACATCCTGCGTAGTTGGTTCGTCTCTATATAATATACAGAATAATATGAAGTCAGTTATCACGATCTCAACTAACACCTTGTATATTATAGCTGTGCCCCGCGGTTTCGCCTGCGCCTTAATTTGTAAGAATTCACTGATATTCTATATAAATTCAAACCCCTTTATTTGTCCCCCTTAGGGGTTGAATTTTCTTTCTAAAATGTTTTGTAGGTGTTCACTTTCATAATGAGAATTTTTTAATCATGTGAAGAACCAGGGGTTCTCTACCGAATTTCAAGTTTCTAGGTACAGTAATGTTGGGTGTACGATGATATACCTATAAGTCGTCAGGTTTGTCTTTTGTGATGATGACGTAAGCCGATTTCTGTCCTGATCACATCGAAATAGAAAACTCTTATATTTCGATGCCTGATCAGTACGGATATTATAAAATATATTGAAAAAGTTTGGTAAAACCAAATGTGCATGCCTTAAGCACTCGTGTCATACGTATGTTATTTAAATTAGATACTCATGATAACATATACGTTTTTCACCAAAAATTGCTTTTTTT
>LUGF01029985.1:502038-518529 GCA_001625245.1 Calycopis cecrops
GAGATTACCTCCGTCACCCGCCACGTCGAATTTCATTTACCGAAAATTTACGTGTCACCTATTATAATAAAACAAGTTTAACGGACTTTATCGCGGTTTATTGAATTATTTTACGAGCCCTGCGTTTCAGAAGCCCCACGCGTGACCACGCTTGCTGTAAAGCTTCTGAAATGT
This sequence comes from Calycopis cecrops, assembly GCA_001625245.1. Classification (NCBI taxonomy): domain Eukaryota; kingdom Metazoa; phylum Arthropoda; class Insecta; order Lepidoptera; family Lycaenidae; genus Calycopis; species Calycopis cecrops. Next base: position 502,213 of record LUGF01029985.1, read on the forward strand.
CAGGCTTTTTTTTATAGGATAAGGGGCAAACGAGCAGGTGAGAACACTATCGCCGCCCATAGACATCCGCAAAACAGGAAGCTTTGCTGGCGCGTTGCCGGCCTTTTAAATAAGAGTAAGCACTTTTCTTGAAGAGCCCCAGGTCGTATCGGTTCGGAAATACCTACCTAATGTGGCAGCAGATTAGATTAGCTTGTATAACATATAGGTAAATAAACCGCGAAAAAATCTGTGGCTTTATTTTAATGAACAATACTAGCGTATACTTAAGGCATAATTACGTGTCAGTTATTATAATAGGAGTCCACTGTATCTGTATCAGTATTAAAATGCACATGTTTGTATGTTTGTTTGTTATTCCTTCACGCAAAAACTACTCAACGGATTGTCATGAAATTTGGCACACACATAGAAGGTAACTGAGATTAACACATAGGATAGTTTTTATCCCGAATAGTGTTCCTATGGGATGCCATGGGAAGATTTTGCACGGGATCGAAATTACGCGCGTGAAACCGCGGGGCGTAGCTAGTATATATATGTGTATATAATGAAACTTATAACTGGTTTATGTCTACATCTATGTAAATAAGAGTTATTTATGATGTAATGTCATGTTGATTCGCTGTAGAATTGGCCCGACACGACGGGGTACGTCTCACTAGCATGGCACCGCCGTAAAGTGACCATTGTACATGGTTAAATTTTCGTCGTTTTGTCTTTGAAATTCCGTTTACTTAAACATATTTTACTTGAAAACAATTCAAAATGAATTTTTAAAATCATTTGTTTTGTCTTCAAACCGAGATTAATTGTATAGTTCATTGTTTTGTTTTTATATCTCGTGAACCTATGTTCTTGCGGTGAATATTGATGTCATTTTTATTTATATTTTTATACGGGGAATGATGAGTTGGTCTGACGCATATAAATGAAACAGTTTATTCCGATTATGAATGAGGTAGGTACTTAAATAAAGTCGGTGAATCTGCCGAAAAGACGGAAAAAAAATCCTTAGCGAATTTCGGCAAGAGAGACGAGACTAGCCAATTCTGTTAGGCATATAGCGCGTAAACAATAGTGTACCTTTTTCTTTTTTGTTTTGCAGGGGAATGCATTTACGCACGAACGCGCGATACCCGGGAGCCTGGGTGGCTCTGAAACCGAGCCTGTGTCGGGCTCGGCGGCATCCTAACCCCTGGTCCCAATGCTCCAACGGAGTACACCTCGCCGGTCGTCCGAATCCACGCCGCCATCTGCTTATTCAGAGGGACGGGTGGAGGACTTCCAGCATTGGCTGGTCCCAACCGCGGGGCGGCGGACCAACCATCAAACGGCCGCAGAGGACAGGGAGGACGGCAACGACACACCGCATCTCCTCTTCCTCTGCGGCCCCTCCGCCAACGCAACAGACGGTGCGCCCCCGTTCGGTCGCGGGAGATAGGGTGCACGGCAACGACACACCGAAACACCTCTCCTCCCGCGACCCCTCCTCCATGGACGCATCCAGAGCGGGCCCCAGCGAAGCCCACCCGACGCGTCCCCACCCGGGATCTCTCTTGGTTCACCGTGGTAGGTTCAAGCCACGGCTACTAAGCCCCCACACCGCGACAAGGTGGAGATCCGTCGAGGGGGAAACAATATTGTACCTACTCAATATCCCATAATACTTACATTCTGATGGAGCGGCATTCCGCCATGACTAGCGAGAAATTTGGCATGGTACCGAACCATAGACGTCGCCGGAGGCACAAAATCAAAATCAAAATATTTTTATTCAAAATAGAATTTAAAAAATTGCTTTTTGAACGTCAAAAATTTCCATCTACCACCGGTTCAACCCTAGCCCTGTCCTGAGAAGAACCGGCGAAACAAACTCAGCGGGCTTCATTAGTTTCTTCATTTATATACATTAAAAAATATAATTTACATTTATTTTTGTATAGAAGTAGCCTGGGAGGAGGGCACTATTCCCAAGGTGTGGTGTTGGTGTGTGGTTCACAAGGTGTTAGATAATGACGATGTTGTGCTGTCGGCTATGCTGGTACAGCTGTGCTGTTGCGTTTCGTGCGGCGAGAAGTCGGCGGCCAATGGAGGGAGGAGAGAGGGCAACACATGTGTATAACCTCTATGAGGATATCTAGCGTCGGTAGTCATGAAAATGGCTCCAATTACTCGTTTGCCCAATTATGCTATAAAAAAATGTTGCAAGCAATCTAAAATATGGATCAATGGGAGTCTTGGTTGCTTTATGGTCTACTAGCTGCGCCCCGCGATTTCACGCGCGTAAATTTCGATCCTGTGGAAAATAGAAAATCATCCCATGGCATCCCATAGGAATATTTTTTCGAGATCAAAACTATTCTATGTGTTATTCCAAGTTACTCTATATGTGTATGCCAAATTTCATGAAAATCGGTTCAGCTTTTTTATTCAAGGAGTAACAAACAAACAAACATACAAATTTATAATATTAATAGGGTAAGGGAGCAGACTACCTCTTTTCCTAATATCGTTAGCTGCTAGACTTATTAAATGTCAAAAATCTCCATAACACATTCGATTCAATCTCTGCAGCTGAAATACATGTTGATAATTTAAGATGTTGCCCCCATTCATCGTGTCCAAATTGTCCAATCTGGGACGTTTTCTAGGTCACGGCAATTATGACAAAAAAAACATATAATTCTCCATCTCATCCATAATTTAATATGAAATTAAACACCTTTTTGATGTCGGATGTAAAAAGATGAAATATGAAAACCTTTTTCGGATTAAAATGAAATAAATGTCTCAACTATTTCGTTCCCTTTGAAGTGTTTGAACTGAAAACGCGGTGGATTTAATACAAGGGGTCTTTGTGAAATTTGATTATCTTGGTGAGTTTGAACTGGGATAAACTTCCATTACTGGCCAGTCTGATCTGTTGTCGTGGTTTGTTCTATATTTAAGTAGGTCAACACACACCGTAGCGAATTATATAGATAGAAGAATGCTTTCTTATTTTTTTTATTTATTTTTGTTCTTATTTCTTGTATATTAAGCTCTCACAAAAAAAAATATATTATTTTTATTTTAGACTAGCTTCCGCCCGCAGCATCGCTCGCTTGGATTTGGGACTTCAAAAATGGAGTTATTATGCATATAAACCTTCCTCTTGAATCACTCACAATCTTATCTATTAAAAAACCCTATCAAAATCGGTTGCGTAATTTTAAGGATCGAAGTATACAGATTACAGACACACAGACGGCGGAAAGCGACTTTGTTTTATACTATGTAGTGGAATAGCGTTAGGGAGCTGGTGTGAAATGTATTATGGGTGTTATTATTTACTCTATGTAGAAAAAGTGTTTAATTAAACAAAATGTATCATAGACCGTACCAATAAAGACAAGAGGCAAACTATGCTGCATTATGGTCAAAATGGGCAACACAATATATTTTAAGCAACTAAGGCTTTTAATTTCCTTCCAAAAGAAAAACTATTTTTCTGGGATAATCGGATGAAATGTGTCCTAATTTAAGATGTTTCAGCGCCGGAACAACATAACCGCTTAAACAAGACTGTGCTCCGTGGCTTTGCTCGCGTAAGAATTATGCCAAGCGAATCATTCATTTTCAGCAGGACTACTTTGTTCGGTTTTTCAAGGAAAGCATAAAAAAAACATACAAACTTTCGCAGTAATATTAATAGGATGATATGATAGAAGAGGTGGTGCCACACTGCGTGCTTGCATGCATCCGAATTGGGCCAATACGACCGGGGAGCTACCTCTCGCTTACACGAGACCGGCGTGAAGTGACAGCTGTGTTGTCGTGTTTCGTGCGGTGTGTAAGTAGCCGGTGGCCTATAGAAGTGGAAGGAGAAAGAAGGGCACCGCATCTGTTTAGTTTCCATATGGATGTCTATGGGCGTCGGTAGTCATGAAAATGGCTGCGATTGCTCGTTTGCCCCACATACATAAAAAAAAATAGCTACACATCTTCACACCTCTGGCCAACTGGTTCTATGTAGAGAGAGCACTGCCACATTTTACGATCACTACACCCTCACTCAATATTCACAATTGTAATAAACACTAAACACACCCATGCTAAGGTAATAAAGGTTGACTAGCGTGAACCTAGTATTATATTACAATGTTACGCAGTTCATCCACTTTGTAATGGCTTAGCATGAAAGTGTAAAGTTTCACTTAGTAATAAGATTGTGGCATTTTATACCGATAGTGTAGCATTAGGGTTAATAAGATTTATTTGAGATATAGAATGTTCTACACCTTTATTTTTTTTTTGTTATGAATTTTAATATTTGTTATAAATAGCGTCATGTAATTTAATTAGATTATTGTTTGTATTCAAAAAGGCCAGTATGTATGTCTCAAGTAGGTACCTATTTTATTAAAAGTTTCTCTGAATTTGGATTTTTATTAAAGTATTAATAGTCATCCTAGCCGATTTCGGCTACGGCGGCCATCTCTATAGAGACGAGCCAGATGCGCTGGACATATTATAGTGCACAAGTGTGCGCGCAGACACAAGTGCACTCTCTATTCCTTCACTCTCATATTCCGATGGGACGGCAATCCGACACGACCGGTGAGAAATCAGGCGCAGGACCGACGGCTTAACGTGCTCTCCGAGGCACGAGGGTGTATCACCGCCAACTTCCTGACTCCGGACTGTTATTAGAAATTGAAAAATCCCAATAACAATTTTTGTTCCGACCCGGGATTCGAACCCAGGACCTCACGTCTGTAGTTGAACACGCTTACCACTAGACCACGAGGCAGTCAAAATAAAACTCTTAGTAATGTTAAAGTATTACTAAGAGGGCAAACAAGCAGTCGGGGACATTTTCATAACTACCGACGCCCATAGACATCCGCATAGATGTTATACAGAAGCATTGCCTTCCGTCCTCCTCCACGGCCCACCTACTTACACGCCGCACGAAACGCGACATCACAGCTGTCATTTTACGCCGGTATCATGTAATACCTTAGACCTATGGCGCCTATGTCTAGTAATTTTTATACCCCTTACCTTAATAGTTTTTAAAGTAGCAATATTCAACAATAAATACTCCAATAACAGCATTTATAATAAATATCTGCGTGTTTTCCGTTGGTTTTTGCCTCCTTAAAGTAAGACACGGGAACATGCGTACCACAGGTGACCCACTTCGCCCCCCACTTTTCCTCCTTTAATGGGCACGCGATGGAGAACTCGCGTGACCCGCAACTTCACTGCGAACAGTTTAAGTGGTCCAACTCACCAGAACTTGTTTTGTTCCAGGTCATAGTTCCTTCAACGTCGGGCTTCTTTAATTATAAGTGAGTATTCTCCGTTAACACTTTTCAAGATTGATTTATTAGCCTTTGTATGTATGAGGTGGGGAGTGGGAGCCCTTGTAATCACTACTGACGCACACAGACGTTCGCATAATTGATATGCAGATGTGATGGTCTCCTTCCCCCGCCGAAGGGGTAGATCACGTGAGCTAGATATACCCCCTCATGCTGTCCAAATCGGCTGTGGGTGATAGCTCTTAGTGATTTTTTTGGATTGTCGAATGGGAAGCTTCGAGTTTCATGGGGCACAAAGGGGAGCAAACGTGATAGAAGTATGATGGCGTCCGGCCATAGACAACCGCATAAATGTTAAGCAGATGTCTTGCCCCCCTTCCTTCGTCTAGAGAGTATTGTGTGGGCGAGATGAATCTCCTTGTGCAAGCCCAGTTCGACTACTACCACTTAGTGATTGGTGGATTGGAACCTTACAGCTTTCGGCAAACATGGCTCACACTATTTTAAAGACTACAATTATTAGCTGAAGGGCGTCCATGGACATAGACCTAAAGACTAAAACCTAACCTAATTAGTAAATAACCTTGTACAACAACTACCTTCCTGAGCACTGGAGAACTTAATAACGTAACTTAATTAAAATTAATTAAAAAATTCCATCGGGTATATTATTTTAGAGCTTATCATGCCCGAAATTAATTATAATAATGATATAAGCCTATAACTCATGGCGCTATAAGGTGGGTATTATAAACTTAATATTCGTGGCGAGTCAATATCCAATATCCATGCTATAAACTGTGGCATTAATATTCACAATATTTACAACATCGCGTCGGTTGTTTCGCATTAGATAATGAAAACACGTACTATGGTCTATAAACTATGCGAACGTATTGTCATTAACTTGCCTATATTCGTTATTACGCTCTGCCATAGAATCTGGGTGAGATCCGACGGGTGTGTGGGGCTCGAGGCAGAGCCGAATACCCACTAAAACCCCGCGGGTGCCATCGGCTATATGTTGGAGTGCCCCGGATCTGTCCACGACAGGGCACCCCGACGACTGTCCAATCCTTCCACCGAACCGAACTCCTTCAAGAGAGGCTAATGCCAGGGGCCAGCTTGGCCCCTGATCCCAGTTAGGAAGACGGCATAAGTTGCGCATAGCGCCTTTGTCGTTCTCCACTCATTCCCGTTTGCCGCCGGCGGGGCAGGTTGTTTTCTGCCCTCTCCTTTCTAGCCCGCTCCACGGTCTCCTTCGCGAGCATGACAGCCTCGCAGAAAGAGGCCATCACCTCCTAGGACCTATCATTTTCGAGGATCAAATTGATGACGCTCGAGAGTGAGAGGTCCAGAACGTTTTTAATTAATGTAACGTATATCTAGAAAGTCTCATTAGTTATTACATATTTATATATAAAAATGATTGTTTGTTTGTATGTTCTTTATAGAATCGTAAACTATACATTTGATCATGTGATGATCTTTAGCAAAGTTGTTGTGCATGAGCCTTCGAAGGTTTCTGAGTTAGTAATACCAATTTTCGACAGATGGTGCCACGTGTAGCAACGCACGCAGGGTACAGCTAGTTCTTAATATAATATATAATAATATCCTATTGCTAAGTAAATATATAGATGGTAACTTAATTTGTGTTTACTTAAGTGATAGCTATGCTATCTCGTTTTGTGCGTTTTATTTCATAGATGAGTAAATAACAGTGCGAAACCGGCGTAGTGACAGCTGTGCTGTCGCGTTTGGTGCAATGTGTAGTGGACGGTGGTATCGCATCTGTAGGTAGAACGTAAGTAGAACGTGGGCAATGCATCTGTATAACGACTATGCGGATATCTATGGGCGACGATAGTCAAGAAAATGGCTCCGACTGCTTCGAAAAGGACAAACCCATTACTATATAAAAAAACACAACCCTCTTGAACTAAATATAGTAAATATAGAAAGTGGTGTTTATAACAATGATGGCTATCGTGTTTAGTAGTTATAATATACTAGCTTCGCCCCGCGGTTTCGCCCGCATAAATTTTGATCCCGTGGAAAATCATCCCATGGCATTCCATAGGAACATTTTTTCGGGATGAAAACTATCCTGAGTTAATCCAAGTCACTGTCTATGTGTGTGCCAAATTTCATGAAAATCGGTTCAGCAGTTTTTGCGTGAAGGAGTAACAAACAAACAAACAAACAAACATACAAACTTTCGCATTTATAATGTTAATAAGATAGATGTCAAAATTGGGTTTTTGGGTTAAGCCGGGCAAATATGCTAAGCTCTAGTTTTATATAGGCAGTTCTCTCTTCATCTCTCTCTATTATCAGACGACCCGCTGATCCTTTGCCCCAATGAACTTCCAATATCGTCGCTGGTGATAGCCGCCAAGGCTCCAACTATAGTTATTTATATCCCAAACGGAAATGACAACGCGATAAAACTAAATTATAAATTGACATACAATTTTATCAATTCGAATTTAGTAAATATTATATAGAATAGAAGTATGAGTTATAACTTGGATTCAAAAACTTTATACACAGATAATAAGTATACATGCAAAGAAGCGCCACGCTGCATGCATGCATGTAGTCGAATTGGACCGAAACCGGTATAAAGTCGCAGCTGTGCTGTCGCATTTCGTGAGGTATATGAATATGGTGGCCCATAGATGTAGAAGAATGTAGGCGGGCAACGCATCTGTACAACCTCTTTGCGGATGTATATGGGCGTCGGCAGTCATTAAAATAGCTCAGACTGGTCGTTATTTTATAAAAAAGTAACTTCATCATCTGCCACGTTCGGCTACTAAACAAAAATCAATTTGAGTGAATAGTCCTCACTTATTACCAGGTAAGTCATGTCCCTTTCGGCACTTAAAACACGAGAAATATAAAGACACATTAGATGGATACAGCAACTGTAGCGTTGTAATATCAGATGCAGAACAGCATCGGTGGGGGCTTAGTCACCGTCCGCCGTCTAGACAGGGGCGGAGTCAGGGACGGTCTAGTGACGATAAGGACGTGTTCTGTCTGTATGTTTGTTACAATAATATTAGGGAAAGATAACTACATTTCTTACCCATGGTTTCGATGAAAAATCTGATTGATTTATCTTGATTATTAATTGAAACAGTAGATAGAATGAAGTTCAACAGACAGAACAGTTTCCTAAAAATTACCATAAACACAATGACGTAAATTACAACGAACTTACATTTACCTACTTAGGTCATTTGGCCCATAGCGGTGGCATAGCACTTCTCACGTCAATATATGATAAACATGTAAATACGGGTTAGGCCACCTAACCCACGCCAAGATAAATCAATATAAATAAAAATAATTATATAACTGGCAGTTATAATAACAGAATTATTTTATAAATAGCGATCGACTCGACTATGCGTCTATGCCTAGCGTTCAACCAGACCATCGCAGTCGACCGTTTGATCGCTACAATGCTATTCAACAAAACTTCGGATATATATCCTCAGATAAAAGATAACCGTAGGAATAAACTATCTCTGTTTCATTTTTTATTTCGTGTTTAAGTGCGATGGCAATAATTTATTCCTAGTTAGTTACTTTTTATTTGACGTTTGAAAAACCGGCCCTAAAACTACAATTAATAAACATTTAAAACACGACCGGGATCCGTGACTGCCGGCGCGAATTGTATGCAGATGCGGCAATTTGTATTCTCCCCGCAGTCCGCGCCGAATGTGAGACAAATAAACGGCGATTCGACGAATGCATCCGATAAGGGACGCCACGGCCCGGCTTGTAAATCACGCTGGAGCCGACGAATACGCTGACGGTGTTTTAAATCTACGTATCCCTACACGGGATAGGTATCTACTTCTTTTTTATCGTATTCGGCCAGTCCCGGTTTAGATTAAAAGTTACACGAATTGTTGGCGTGTGGGATTGATAATGGCTTTCAAAGATTACACGTGAATAGCACGTGAATAACATTTTTGAAATTTTACGTGCTTAAGATTATCAACGGTACTTGTTCTACATTTGAGTATTGCGGATTTCTATGGGCTTTGGTGATCACTTCACCATATAGCTCAGCTGTTCTATTCCCTCCTATGGTATAGAAACCGTTAAGACGCGTTTACACGAATGAATGAATAGACTAATACAGATGCGTTGCTCTCCTAAAATTCACAATTTTAGTATAACCAGTTACACCAGAATTTGAACAGGTCTAATGACACCTCGTGATAAATCCATAAAGCCCTTTACGCTACATATCGTATTAACCAGACATACATAATCTCTACAAACAACGCTCAGAGTAATAAATGTAACAGCAGCTCATTCTGATATAAAATGGAAACAAAATGTTCAATGCATATGTAAGTAACCTGGATTTTCGCGTCCGTACACGGAGGGGGTTTAAGTAATATAGGTCAGGTACTGAGTATTCTTTTTTTGTTTTTTTTTCACGTTCTTCAGTTGCGATTGATGTTATGCTATAGCACTGGTTATTAATCGGTTTCATTGATATTAAAGTAAAAATAAACACAGTGGTTGAATTGGTCTTAACAAGTCGTTAAATATCAAACTGTTGGGTGCTGTAGGTAATGGTTAGCCATAGATAGCAGAGAGGGATCAATGTGACAGGACATAGATGACTCGTGACAGCAGCTCGTTTGTCACCGTGAGGAGAGGCCTGCAGACGGCTGCAGATGTCTCAGCATTAACTACGAAGTGTCACCGGTATACTCCTAATGTGAGGTATATGAATATATGATTTAGGTAAGAGGTAGTGCCACACTGCATGCTTGCATGCAGTCGAATTGGGCTGGCACGACCGGGGAGGTACCTCTCGCTTACACGAGACTGGCGTAAAGTGACAGCTGTGTGCTGTCGCGTTTCGTGCGGTGTGTAAGTAGCCGGTGGCCCATGGAGGTGGGAGAAGAAAGGAGAACAGCGCATCTGTATAGCCTCTATGCGGATGTTTGTGGGCGTCGGTAGTCATGAAAATGGCTTCGGCTGCTCGTTTGCCCTCCTATATAAAAAGAAAATACGACACAAGCAAATATTAGGTTCATTTTAACATTTAATATATTTTATTATACACCATGAAGTAAAAACTGAAATTTTTAAATGTGAATATTATGAGTGCGATATTACACGTAGTGTTAACCAAAGAAAGACCAAATCCGCTTCGGAATTAACGAGTACCAGACCAATATTACGAATTGGTCTGGTACTTGTTAATTCCGTCTTGGTATTAAACTGTTAGGAATATTTGCCGCATGCACAATTTCAGTCCTGGTATTGGTTTTGCTGTTGTTAATTCGGTATTGGTATTGCCCTTCGTATACTCATGTCTAATGCATTATGCGCATTGCAAACATCTGCGTATAAGTCAATATCCCTTCAACAAATAGGAGATGTAACTACAGTTACGACGCACTAACAAATGCTAATTAGAAAATGGATATTATGCATGTATTTCATTGCCTTTATAGGCACATCAAATAAAATTGAACACCGAAGTTTAAGTCCAGAGTCAAGAAGATTTGTAAGAGGTAGTGCCACACTGCGTGCCTGCATGCAGTCGAATTGGGCCGGCACGACCGGGGAGGTACCTCTCGCTTACACGAGACTGGCGTAAAGTGACAGCTGTGCTGTCGCGTTTCGTGCGGTGTGTAAGTAGCCGGTGGCCCATGGAGGTGGGAGGAGAAAGGAGGGCAGCGCATCAGTATAGCCTCTATACGGATGTTTGTGGGCGTCGGTAGTCATGAAAATGGCTCCGGCTGCTCGTTTGCCCTTCTATAACATTAAAAAAAAAAAATAAGAGGTTAATAAAAGATTTACACATCCGAAAAATCTAACAATTTAAAAAAGAAAACGAGGGAATCAACTAGTAAATAGTTTTCACAATACAATGTAATGGCACTTTCAACTAGAAGTATAAATATTTATCAACAGCTATACAATAGATCATACACATAATCAACGGCAAAACACAAAAGCGACACGAAGAATTTGTAAGGTAATGTTCGTAGAACACGAGACCTACATTAATGCGTGTTAAAAGAGACCACTTCTTTCCTTATAGGATCTTACACAAACTATAGAGGTAGCACTATTCAAATCTGTGGATGTAGCACTTTAGTTGTATACTTTAGTAAGAGGTAGTGCCACGCTGTATGCTTGCATGCAGCCGAATTGGGCCGGCACGACCGGGGAGGTACCTCTCGCTTACACGAGACCGGCGTGAAGTGACAGCTGTGCTGTCGCGTTTCGTGCGGTGTGTAAGTAGCCGGTGGCCCATGAAGGTGGGTGGAGAAAGGGGGGTAGCGCATCTGTATAGTCTCTATGCAGAAGTCTATGGGCGTTGGTAGTCATGAAAATGGCTACAACTGCTCGTTTGCTCCCCTATACCATAAAAAAAAAATGTACTTAAACTTGAAAAGTTGCACTTTTCAGAGTCGACGCGATAGTGAAGATAGAGTCTAGATTCACTGTCACTATATATCATCCCGGATAAAAAAAAGTTCGATGTAATATGACTGTTATCTATGAGGTCATCCGCGCAATATTTTTATTTTTGTTGGATTCGAACCAACAACCTTTATCTTCATGCCAAGGAGATAGCGCCTGACTTTCAGGTTACATCATATCCTATTATTTTATGCGTTTTGTAAATTTAGTGTGCTAGTTTATAACGCTGTAAACTACAAATAAGAACAACAAGCCGGCCGTAAAAACGCCAATATCAACAGTAAAAGCTGTCGCGTCCGCGCATCCGGACAGAGAATAACATCTGGACAAATAAAACGTAGATAAATGAGGCGGTGCCCGTGTATCAGGTTAATAAACAGCTTTTGTGACAAATTATTTGATAGTGTCGCCGTGAGTCTTATTTATTAGTATTTTATGAAAAACGTCTATTAAAAACCTTTCAAATTGTTAAGTTGTATTAGTGAGGACTTAATTATTGTCAGAGGCATGAAAAAAACGTCTCTTAAAAGTAATTGACCCACATTTCATTTCATTTTCGTGTCGTTTCATTTCTAGACACGAAAATGTAAAAAGTAAAAACGTCAAATCCGATCAATACCTTTTTTTTATGGTATAGGGGGCAAACGAGCAGGTGGTTAGTGACTACCGCCGCCCATAGACATCCGCAAAACTAGGTGTCATGCAGACGCGTTGCCGGCCTTTAATAAGTCGTATCGGATCGGAAATACCGAGGAATATAGGAAATACTAAGTGATTCAATATTTAGTAACAATATATTAAATTTCCTTTGATTGCTTATTTTATTTAACTATAGTTAATGTCTCTTCATAAGTGTCAACCCTTAACTAACAACGAATGAATACCCCATTCTCTAATAATAATAATAATGCAATTAATTATAATCTATAAAAATTCATATACTCCAATGCTGTTGCACGTGCTTATTTTTAAATGTTATATTACCATAAAATTGTGGATTAGACAATTTTAATTTCCTTGCTCGATTGTCAATTATAATAACACAAAATAAAAAGATAATAGTGGTATGACCATGAATTCTGGCGATAAAGTTTGTAGAACAAAATACAATGCCCAAAATGTATGGAGCATTGCACCACCGAAAAATCGTAAAATAATTTTAATTTAATAAGAATTATTATCATGGTACCTATGGCAGCGAATTTAGCCATTGTCCTTTGACGAGTTACTGGATTGGTTTACTTTTAACATAAACATGAGCATTTCAAAAGAAAGTTCAGTATCATCAAGTATCTACCAACGTTGCTACAATGCAACTTGCCTATGGATTTCAAGTATATATATTTTTTTGCCTTATAATTGCAAATTAGTCGCCTTAACTATTTCCTGTGCGGAAAATGTAGAATATTCTGAATTAATTGCCACAAATTCGCGTCCGATACAATTTATTTGTGGTCATTAGTGCTAACTGCAGTTGGCCTCCGTGAAACTAATTGCGTCATTATATTGATTATTATATTAATTGTTTTATTATTCATTATATATAATATTATATCGTATAGACGATAATATTAATATAATAGTAGTTTATGCAACTGTCGTATAATGAAGGGTATTAAAACTCGAGTGTGAGTTTTTGAAACGAGCGGAGCGAGTTTCAAAATAGTAACGAGTGTTTTAATACCCGTGTTNTCACTCCGCCAACTTTTTTACCTCCCCTCGTTAGCTTTGAATTCCAGGTTACCTTATAAGGCTTAGGCATACATAAAATAGTCCCTTTGTGACAGCCTTAGGCAACTAACATACCTACCCCAGGTAGGTATGCTAACTATTTCATGTGAAATAATATTTTATTATCATACACACTACATATTAAATGTACACTGTGTCCTGTAACTTGTAAGTGATGAAGTAACAGGAAATGGAGAGGGAATGGAAACTATTTAATAGTAGTTTATGCAACTGTCGTATAATGAAGGGTATTAAAACTCGAGTGTGTTTATGAAACGAGCGAACGCGAGTTTCATAATAATAACGAATGTTTTAATACCCGTGTTATATACAGTTGCATACACTACTTTATCTTCACTAATGCAATTAATCAATTAATCAAACATTGCGAAACATTAAATTTACGCGTACGTGTATTGTCACAGTGAAATTGTCGCCATTAAAATCCAACCAATGAGAGCACAGCTGCAGCGCGCGCAGGGCCCATCAGGAGCGAGCGCACGCTGTTAAGTATTTTGACATAAGGCTCGACCACCAGCACAATGTTATAATGAGATTTTACGATATCGATTTGGATATTATAACATCATGTCCAATTGCGAGTTTTTTGTTGTCTGAGCTATAACAGTAGTTATTATAAGTCAAGTATTGGAAACATAAGTAGAATGTTACAACATTAGTGTAGATAAAATAAATTTAGTACAAAAATTACGTATTTTAATTTCCTTGTGGTACTTTATTTTAACAACACCTACATATTGTAGCTGTTACAAAGAATATTTAATAAATATCGATATGAAAGGATCGATTCGATCAAATGTATGTATACAAGTGTTTCATCGGTGATATCATAAAATATTATCTTTACCAATTATTATTATTGCAATAAGTGATTAAAATATCTTCCTTTAGCCATGCATTGTCTAGTATAGCATGTTCATCACTGGAGTGTTAATACGGAGCCTATATCACTAATAGAAGATCGATTATCATCTAGATCAGTGATTCTCAACCAATGTGCCGCGGCACTTTTGTGTGCCGCCAAATTTCAAAACTGTGACGCCAAATTTTGCAAATATACCTATATTAATGTTAATATTATTAAATTATATCATTTAAAAAGAAAAATATTTAAAAAGTTATTACTGTAATATTTCGTATATTTAAAATTTTTGTCATAAACTATTTATGCAGTGTGTTGTAGTAAATAAATAATTTTTATATTTTTCTTTGTGTGCCGCCAAATTATGAAATCGTTAAATATGTGCCGCAACAAAAAAAAGGTTGAGAATCACTGATCTAGATTCTAGAACTTTCGAGACAATCTTGAAAATTTAAACGAGGCGTAACCAAACTGAGGATTAGACTGAGAGGTACTATTTTATCACCAGCATGTACAGGAAAAGGCAAGGCAATGGAATCCTGAAAAGCACACTTTCATATGAGAAGAAGACGATTCAAGTCACTTCCCCTGGTCGTTTTGGATTTAATTCTGCCATGGTCCTGACTCTTGACTAATCGCGCATAGGATTTACACAAAGAGCTAGCTAACAATTTGCAGCTGAATTAACTGTGTGAAACACAGTCTGCACAAACACGTATTTGTGGCTGGTTTAATACCTTGGCAACGGGTCTGTCTAGATTTGAGCTTTGACTCATCTCCGTATCGGACCAGCTTTTAAATGCGGCATGACCTACTCTCTCCTGTCGTCGAGTGCCAACTTTAAAACATATATTTTGGTTGCTTTTAAAAAAAGTACGATATTCCAGCCAAGTCGTTTTGGACTATATAGCAGGCAAATAATTTAGAAGTATTTTTTTAGAAAAGTTGATTTCGATGTTTGTGGACTTCCACAAAGTTCAATAAGCAATAGGCATGCATGCATGATAGGTAAATAGAGACAACAATTTGCTGATCATATCGCGCGCGCTGTTTATTTTTGTAACATGTGTAACAATTAAGCTGATGTAACGTATAGGCGACGTTAGTAATCGAAATGATCCGAAAATAACTTTATATTACTAAAAAAAGAACTGGAAATTGCAACAAGAGACAAAAGTAAGTGCACAAGATCACATCAATAAAACTCAAGGCAAATTGGATTTAGCAACAACTATCAAAATCAAGTCGGATGCTGAAAAATACCGAGGTATATAAGAAGTAATATCAGGAGACAAATATTTGCATCTTTTAGGAATTAAATATGTAGCAATGGGTGTCAGGCTTAGGTAGTCACCAAATAGCTTCCATTGCTTTTACCGCCTATTCTACGTAAAACAAAACCACCAAAGCCTTATTCTTTGATAATGGGTTCTTTTTATGTGTTCAAATTCTTAAACTACATCTCTAAAAGGAAGACTTATAATTAAAATACTAAAGTTTATTTAATTGTAAAGGAACAAAAACCATTTTAGACTTCAATTTAAATTCTTGCGCTGAATAAAGGAGCTTTCAAGAAGATTAGTTGCAAACATCTCTTTGTTTGTTCCGATTTAATATTGCCATCGTCCCTTTGGGATATTACATACTTACCTTCTTATGGAGCCCATTTTTTTTATTCAAACAAATGATATTGAGCTACGTTTTTAGGGCTATCAAGCCGAAAAGTAAATCTTACATTTAAGTAAGGCAGGGTGAGGCAAACAGACATTATATGGGTAAAAGTGTGGATGGATTTGATACATATCTGACATAAACTATGAATTAATTAACTGGTCACCTGCAAACTTCGAGCTTCATCATCATAGTCTTCAGCCGGAGGACGTCCACTACTGTACATAGTCAGCCCCC
>LUGF01029985.1:537755-548838 GCA_001625245.1 Calycopis cecrops
ATTAATGAACATTATTGATATGTTACAATTAATTTTGAAGCCAAGTCTATTTCCAAGCTTTTGATAAGATATTTATAGCTTTTGATAAATTTATATACTGAATAGGTACTCATATCATGATGTCTATGGTTAGGTGCCGATGACAAGAGAGAGGGATGTTTGACATTACGACCATGACTTATAGTGACGGCTTCAAGCATATCACCGTATCACCGTAGGTAGAGAGCTGCGGATTACCAGTAAGTTAGGCATCAGCTGTCAACCCTGATCTGTCAGACTTGTCCTACTTCCACTTGGCATATATATATATATATATATATACCTGCCCCTAAACCATGACTATTTTTAGAACTATCAGTAAAACTTTTATGCCAACCACAATACATCATAATACATCTAATTCAGACAAAACATATTAATAACTATAAAATTATTCGAAGCTTGAATTTACATGAAATATACATATATTATAACGATCGTTTAGTTAACAAACATGGTTACGTTTGGAAGATCTATTCCCGTGCTACATCCGGTATTAATTGTTTATATTATCTTATAGATTACGTTGAATTCTCATTTTTTGATCATACACAAATAATTAATTAACGCCCAAGAATAAGTTGTTGTAAGTTGACTTCCTGAATTCCTGCATCGGTCATTGACCTACATAGTACTAAATCTGCCGACATGTCTTAATACGTCTAAAGACTGAATGAGCTGTTTTCATGCAATTAAGAAATCTATTTCAAGCACATGTATAACAGCGAATGCCAAATTTTATGTTATAAATGTCGATTTTTTTAAAAACCACTTGCCCTTAGTATCTACCGCAGTTTGAAGGACTTTTGGCGTTTTCAGTCATCGATAAGTAGAGAAAAAGGTTTATAATTAAATAAATTAAGCTTAAATTAAATAAGAAAGAGGTATGCCACGATATTCCATAGGTCATTGGCCTACATCGTGTTCTAAATTTGGCGACACGTCTTTATACGTCTAAAGAATATATGAGTAGATTTTGTGCAATTAAGAAATCTATTTCAAGCACATGTTTAACAGCGAAACCCAAATTTTCTTTATTACATACACACATGTATATGTAATTTTTTTTAAGATCCGATACCACGAACCCTTAGTACCGCAGATTGATGGACTCTTGGCGTTCGATCGTCAATAATAGTTAGAGTCAAAGATTTATAATGAAATAAATAAAGCTGAAATTAAATAAGAAAGCGGTATGCCACGATATTCAATAGGTCATTAGTCTACATCGTACTAAATCTGCCGACACGTCTTAATACGCGTCTAAAGAATATATTAGCTTCTTTCATGCAATTAAGAAATCTATTTTAGGCACATGTATAAGAGCTAGTTTCCATCCAAATTTTCTGAAGAATGTCGAAATTTTAAAGAGGTCGATACCACGAGCCCCTAGAACGCATTTTTGGGGTAGTTTTCGACGATAAGTAGATTAAAAGGTATTTAAATAAATAAAGCTTAACTTTGTATCTACGATATTATTACCAGCGCGGCTGGACGTGTAGAAATAAAGACCAAGTTCAGTGGTGCTTGGCGAGCGTGTTCTAGCAGTGAACAGGAGCAGGCTAATAACGATGAACATTGTCATTAAGACAACATATGTAACATCCTTATTAACATTACATACGATATGCAAGGATGATAAAAATCACATATTTCCAGGCTACACAACAAAAATCATATCAAACGGAGCAATAGTTTAACCACAGGAATTTTTCAAAGTTTTTTCTCACTTCGAACACGCTGTACGTCAGCTAATCGTCGACTATGGGCGGCCGGGATTATCCACCCCGTGCGAGGTTGTACGCGCCGGTACGAAGTATGATTACATTTTTTCGCTATTTAACTTGTTTGAAAAAGTATTTTCGTATACTGGTCGTAAACTTTTTACTTTTTAACTGCAGGCACTTATAGTACCTATATGTGATTTAATTTAAGGCCTCTCGCTTTTATCAATCTTGTATATAACGTGCCGAATGTATGTTAGATTACAACCTATTCAAAATGTTGATCGTTGTATAATAGTGTACATGTATTAATGCTTAAAAAACATCTTCTATTCCATTCTGCTATATTCTTAATAGATTGGTATAAATTTGTCTTTATTTTGCTGGTAGATATTGTAAACATAACCGAGAATATTTCAACATAAATAACATTTTCACGCAGGCTTATGGATGTTTTGTAAAGGGATTACACATCTGGGATTTCATAAGCTTCAGTTCCCTTGAGCGCATAATCCATAAAAATGGTTGATATAATTGGTCTATAAATCAATGGACTGCGCCAATGATATCCACTCATATCCGTAAACGAAGCTGGGATATGGCAATTATGAGCATCCCTCAAATTAATGTTCATACGTATCTAAGCCTATGGTGGCTATTAGCCAAAGCTCTAATGAAGCACAAATCCAATTTAATATCTATGAGAAACATTCCTTGAATATTGCAGAAGTACAATTCCAATTACTATCATCCCTTGGGGCTAGAATTCTAAATGTCATAATTTAGATGGAGACTTGAGATTCTTTGTTAATGTTATTTCTAATCCCAAGATTTAAATTTGCGACTTGAATCGTGGTCGCAATTTACGTGATGCGAAAAATATGGCTACTATAATACCTACCACTTGTGATTTGAAGCATTCTACGCAAGAGAAGGGATGGCTTAATAGAAACAACATTAATACGTAATAGTTGTCCTTCTAGATGCTGTCATCAAATTTACATCAACCCATAAGTCTATTGAGACATTATATTTGTTTGTGTTTATTGAGGAAGCCAGCCTGACACCGCACCTTAGCGAAGCCGCAGTACGTAAATAAATTCACTGCTATTAATAAAATACAGGAGCATTACCTTGTCAAGGGGCAACATGTTGTAATCATACTACTGGGTAAGGTAATGGTGTCTTAAGTGTACGCTAATCTTATTAATAACAATATAACTACTACAGCGGGTTTTATCGCACTTTTTAAAATTATTTTGTAAAATAATTAAATAAATATCGATAAAATCTGTTAAAGTGTATTTGAATTACACTACTGGGTATTTGTAGGAATTGACAACAGCTGTGGGCATCTATATATATATAAAACTCAAACGTGACATAGCCATCTATCAACGCACAGCCAAAACCACTGGACGGATCAAGCTGAATTTTGACATCCAGGTATCTACCTTTTACCCGTTGTCTTACCCGTTACGACGTAGGCATCCGCTAAGAAAGGATTTTTAGAAATTCAAACCCTAAGGAGGTGAAATAGGGTGTTGAAGTATATATGGATTTCTTAGAAATTCAACGCGGGTGAAACCGCGGGGCACAGCTAGTAAAATATATACTAATAGGTCGCGCGTGTTGTCCTAGTCACAAAACTAAAGATATCAACACCTAAAAGTCCTGCCTTTTTCAACAACTATATAATATTAAATGACGTTACTTTGTTTGTCCACAGATAATCATGATGTATTTATGAGAAGGCCGCGGCTGTGGGGTCGCCGGTAGCATGGGGTCCATGGGGTCGTGGTACGTGGCGTGCGCGGTGCTGCTGCTGTGTCCGCTGGCGCTCAGTCGACACGACGACGACTTCGCCTTCGACAACAACGAAGATGTCCAGGTCAGTTGGTGTGGCAATACGGGTTTGAGCGCTTTAGGGGTGTAGGGAGGCGGAGGTAAAGCTCCGAAGCGGGAGTCATCCAAAAAAGGAATGGACGACGCTCCTCGCTTCAGCACTCTCTACCGAATTTCTAATAGTATTCTGGGAGACTCCTGATTACTGTTGGACCATGTGAAATGTAACTACGCCATCATTATTATACCACAGTCCAGTGTTATATACAGAGATACCTCATATCTCTTTAACAAAAATAATAAAAAAATCGGGATATCATTTTCATATCTCGTCTAATTTATTTAACTATCTGTGTATTTTTTATTCCCAAAGATATTTAATATTTTGGTGATAAAGATATTTTGGTAAGAGGTAGTGCCACACTGCATGCTTGCATGCAATCGAATTGGGCTGGCACGACCGGGGAGGTAGGTACCTCTCGCTTACACGAGACTGGCGTAAAATGACAGCAGTGCTGTCGCGTTTCGTGCGGTGTGTAAGTAGCCGGTGGTCCATGGAAGTGGGAGGAGAAAGGAGGGCAGCGCATCTGTATAGCCTCTATGCGGATGTTTGTGGGCGTCGGTAGTCAGGAAAATGGCTCCGGCTGCTCGTTTGCCCTCCTATATCAGAAAAAAAAAATATATCACAGATGAAACGAAAGCGACTTTGCCAATCAGTCATTTACGTGCCCCAACATCTAAATCTAAGTCCCAATCGCCATTCGAAGACGACTAAACATACTTAACTGTACACTAACTTGACAACATCTTTATTTTCGATGACGATCAACCATGCATACACTTCTACCACACACCATAAACATCAATAATGATACCGTAGGCCCGAGGAGATTTAAAGAAATCCCTACTCTTTGTAGTAGGGCCATGCACGCTCACTATTATTTTTGTTGGGGTTGATCGACTATTCGAAACGCTCGACAAAAATTATGTTACAATTGATAAATTTTGAGTTTTATTGTTTTTTTTTAGGTCGAATTGACCGCCAATCATTCAGAAATAGCAAAAAATGGCCTATCACGATTATGGGGTGTTCCTGACACATCGGCCTACGTAGGACACCTTTTCCGTATGGAAATTCCCAAAAAAGCGTTTTCGGGAGAAGTCGTAGCATATAAGGTATGTACACACAATATCGATCATTGCACACTAATATTGCACACGCAGAACTTGGCTCGTCTTATATATCATCATCATCATCGTCATCACCATTATAAGCAGCCAGATGATGTCCATTACTGGACTTAGGACTTGGACAAGCTGCTTGCATCCAACGGCTCCCCGCAACCTTGATTAGGACATCAGTCATGCGGAAGCCGCCCAGCACAGCGCTTTCCGGCACGGGGCCCCCACCTATTGACTCTCAAAGCTATGTCGGTTACCCTGGTTCTCTTGCGGCTTGCCCAATTACGAAATCTTCTCAAATGGTTTAAATTACAGCTTGGGGATGTATGTCCCTTAAACAATATATAGTTAGCATTTATCATCATCGACATGTTCATAAAATATACCAACGTCATTACCATTAACTCCTATCCAAAGCCTGCAAAGCCTCGAGTTTTGCAGATGTCTATGGGCGGCGGTAGTCATCTATCATCTGCCGGTTTGCCCCTTATCCTATAAAAAAAAATCCATCCATTACTGTACAATCGCACATGATATGTATGCGAACGCTGAAGTCTCGGCATATGATATTCGCCAATCTGTATATCAATTTTAAAAAAGATGTTCTGTATTGGACTAAGTATATGTTTTTTTATGCATACTGTAGTGTCTAGCACTACGTTAGCGTAGGAATATAAATTAAT
This sequence comes from Calycopis cecrops, assembly GCA_001625245.1. Classification (NCBI taxonomy): domain Eukaryota; kingdom Metazoa; phylum Arthropoda; class Insecta; order Lepidoptera; family Lycaenidae; genus Calycopis; species Calycopis cecrops. The sequence goes on from LUGF01029985.1 coordinate 543,229, forward strand.
GTTTATATTATAGAAACTATTTGAATGGAAGAATAAAACCTTCGCAATATATAAGTTTTTAATATGAAAAAAATATATTTATTCAAATGAATTATAAAAAGAGTTCATTCGAATAATGTCTAGTTTGACAATAAAAGATTTTCATGGGATTATTCTTCTACTAGAAGACCTCCGGGCCAGGTTACTAAATGATCTAAGGGGCCAGGGTATATATATAAAGTTTGTTGTCCTATCTGGTAGTGAACAAGTATACCAACGCAGACTCAGTTACATTAAAGGCGGCATCTAAAAGATGCCATTATATTATAAATAGTGTACCAACTAACAAGGAGCATTTCACTACAATATCTGTCTGTGTACAATCCATGTCGGATTTATGTCTAACAGAGCGTTGCTCGCCTCGTTTGAAGCAAGAAATGCATGCAATATAAATGAGAATTGTATTCGAACATTCGAGAACATTTAACAAACTCTAAACTAAACGCGAGTGTTGTCGAGTGTACATATTAAAGCAGCTCGTCTCTGGTTTCGTTTGATCCTGTGCGATATAATTTATGCATATATGCAGATCGAAATCCGGTCCAAGCACTTTCCGCTAGGCTCGGTCGTTATTTGTTAAGAAATATGTCCTGGGAATTTAACACCTGCACAGCACGGCCATTTCTGGACACCTGTGTGTTCCAACTTCACTTATAGCCCAGCTGCTAGAGGCAAATAAGGCTTAAAATTTACTGTAATTAGGTCCAGCAAATTATGCGCAAAAATGGGTTGGTCTGTTCACACACAATGAGAGAAAATTTAGTGTGTCATTTTTGGAGTTGCGGAAGACTGTTTAAAAAATGGTTTTATAGGTAAAAAACAGTTTTTTTAAGATATCTAAAAAACAACAAACAATATCGATTTAAAATTTTTAACCTTTTAAAGTGATCATAATGTGGTCATTTTGCGACCTTAAACTTCAAAATCGGTCAACAAATTGTTTAAATAATTGCAAAAAACCATCAAAAACACGCAAGTTTTTAAATATTTTTATTTTTTTTTATAAAATTCTTGTACGCTTGTAACTGTGCATAAATATTTCTTTTAATAATTTACACGTACCATAATTTTTTTTTTGAAAAATTTTTACAACTTTTTGAGTTATTGACAATAAACGCTAAAAAAAAAGAAAAAGTAAAGTAAAAATTTATAACCTTCCCGTGGTTGTAGATATGTTTTATTGGTGTTTATTTTTGCGCATTGTCTTATATTTTATGAATATGAAAAGTATTGTTCCAAAAAAGAAAAAAATGCGTATTTTTCATTATAGTCAAAAAAAGAGACATTTTTTTTTGTAAATTGTTTATAAAAAAATCATTGAACAATTCGAATAAATAAATGTGCTAGTTGTTATTATTTTCGCGCGCTACCCCAGATTAAAAAAAAATGGTCAAAAAAGACCTAAATTTGAGTGAGATATGAAGAATTTTCGGCCGCGAGCCGATTTGAAACTTTTCAGTGATGACATCACACACGTCAATTAACAATTTCTGGAAACACTTTTTCTGGTGAATAATATTTTTATAGCAGAGTTTAAGTACCTATCGTACTATAGCCCAGTTGCTAGAGGAAACTAAAAGACAACAAACAATGCGTATTTTTAATTATAGGAAAAAAAAGAGAGTTTTTTTTTGTAAATTGTTTATAACAAATTAACTGAACAATTCGAATAAATAAATGTGCTAATTAACAACTGCTGGAAACACTTTTTCTAGTGAATAATCTTTTTATAGCAGAGTTTAAGTATCGTACTAGAGGTAGCCTGAGTTTCGATCCTTAATATTCATAATTAAACAAATTATGATTTTTATAAAAAAAAAAAAAATATCTTCGTCCCCAATAAAGATAAAGCATTAATTTTTAAAAAAAATAGGTTAAAAATCGTCGGAACTCAAATATAAATTTTCACATCGATACGAAAAATTGCCCCTTGGCAAAATGCGAAAACGTGCGGACCAAAAAAAAGGCCATTTTTCGGAGGCCATTTTAAAGATGATAGCGATCGAAATTGGAACAATACTTTTCATATTAATAAAATATAAGTCAAGAAGCAAAAAATAAGCACCCTTAAGACGACTACAACTACGGGAAGGTTATAAATTTTTACTTTACTTTTTTTTTTTAGCGTTTATTGTCAATAACTCAAAAAGTTGTAAAAATTTTTCAAAAAAAAAATTATGGTACGTGTAAATTGTTAAAAGAAATATTTATGCACAGTTACAAGCGTACAAGAATTTTATAAAAAAAAATAAAAATATTTAAAAACTTGCGTGTTTTTGATGGTTTTTTGCAATTATTTAAACAATTTGTTGACCGATTTTGAAGTTTAAGGTCGCAAAATGACCACATTATGATCACTTTAAAAGGATAAAAATTTTAAATCGATATTGTTTGTTGTTTTTTAGATATCTTAAAAAAACTGTTTTTTACCTATAAAACCATTTTTTAAACAGTCTTCCGCAACTCCAAAAATGACACACAAAATTTTCTCTCATTGTGTGTGAACAGACCAACCCATTTTTGCGCATAATTTGCTGGACCTAATTACAGTAAATCATTTTCCTCTAGCAGCTGGGCTATTACCTAAATTGTCTTATAATATTGGTATTGCAATTCAGAGAATATCGTTTTACACATGTGAATGTTAGAAAACACTCACAGATGTTACAGATCTTACAAGGAAATTATACCTAGTATATTTTTTAACATAGGGGAAATTGCCGTAAGATTACGTTATGGAGAAATGCCAAGGGGGTTATGGGGGATTCTTAGAGAACCCCTGTGATGGCCGTCCTTGACACCATACAGTTGCGGTAAGTCGTAACGAACCCGGTCCGCTACGGCTCTGTCTTGCTTTATAATCATTAGGAAACTTGATCTACTTGTTTTCGGGGTCAGTTGAAATGTATCTGAAAGCCTCTACTTTGCACGCCACCCTTGGGAAGGCCTTTAATAAAGAGGATATTGGGTCTGATGAGTCAGTACACGTTTTGCTGCCGGAGAGAGCAATGTACACGTCGATCAGATCCGATGATGCAGAAGGAAACCACTCTCCCCGCTAAATCCATCGCTGATACGATTGCTATGACGAACCAATCACCTCCCCATAGTCTTTTACTCTGCACTTCGCTCAGGAAGTACGGGGTATGTTGGGCAATCTCCAAACTTTCCAAATTGCTTTTTGGTGTTATTTCACCTTGAAATTGTTCAATTACAGGTACAAACTCAGGACGGGCGGCCCATGCCCACCTGGCTGGCCGTGGACAAGAAGCACGGTCTGATCAGTGGCATACCCACGACAGCGGACCTGGGGACCCACACCTTCGTCGTGGTGGCTAACGGGCACACCCAAGGTCTGACGGCCAGCGACTCCTTTACCATTGAGGTGAGACGAATAAACCAATGTGTGAAACATGCATTGTAATATAATGACGCAAGTTATTAGTTAGGATGAAATACAGGAGATCGTCCTGTATCTCTCATAGTAAAAATACTCTCTATATGTTTGCATGGTGGATTGTGGAAATATTTGAATATTTCCTTACTGACTAATGTCATATTTAGTAAGAGTGACTTGGGTTTTTTTTTTTAATTGATGATTACGTTAATATTATCACTGCCCTTTTTGTCACAGCGTTTATTTCTGTGTTTGGTGATTGACTAACTAAATGTTTAGTTTCTGCAGCTATTACACCGTTTATCCGCTTCCCGGAACGGCATATTTCTGCCTCTCTTTTTTTTCAACTATTTTATTACCTTCTGAGTACCATTTTTCCCACTCTGTGATAGTTTCTTCCCTAATCACCCGCTTAACATAGGATATGGGTGACGGTAAGTCACTAATACAAGCTAAACTGCTAGCGTGGTTCACCTCATCTCTCGAGGAGATACCTATACCTCTCGTTGGCTCCATGGCATTGCAGCCAAATTGGCAGAACAACCTGGACCTCCTTCCGTTCCATGCGGTGTTCCTTCGAAGGGGAAGGGGGGGGAGGAAATGAGGGCAACAGTAAAAAGGATTCTTTCGACCGGAGCTCTCTGTAAATATCGAAGTTAATAATCACAATTATGGCTTTACAGGTGAAGAAGTCTGCAGACAAGCCGCAGTCGCGGTACGGGACGTGCGACCTCAGAGACAACAGACTGGTGTTGGCGATACTGGTGGACGCCGCCTACCAGAAGATAACCCCGCGGAACAGGATACGGGCGCTCATGGAGCTCTCGCGCTTCATGGCGTTGGACGGAGTAAGTGACTTATCCTAACTCTGAAAGCTTGTTCAGATTAAGTGATTCACACGCGAGTGCGATCAGGGAATCAACTCGCGCGTAAAACGATTAATCTGGACAGGCTCGTAGTGTTGTGCAAGTTCAGAGACAACTGACTCGCACTTCATGGCGTTGAACGGAGTCGGCGCATGGTGCGAGCGTCGTGTGTCGACGTGCAGCTCGATACTATGCTTTGTCGACGTCGTGACACAAAATCGTTATTTTCTTTAATTATTTGGAAATGGAGAAGATGCAGATGTCATAATGGATAGCTTAGTGAAGAGTCTACGTCACTAATTCTTTCTTTTAATAATGCCAGGGATTCCCCCAGTGGTCTATAACGATCCATAATCGTTGACAATCTATAGATATAAAAATTAAAGTTTGTCTATATTTTAAACAGTAAATTTTTTGATCGTCTGTTAGTACTAGTTAGTACTTACTATATTTTAGTATTGTTTCATACGTTGTTTACAAGATATCACAAAATAAATAATTCAATATATTCTCCAAGCATTTGCAATAAGTGTAGAACAGACATTAGTGACGATTAGTTCGCTCACGGCATCTAATCTTATTTAATGAAGCTGAATAATTCAGTTACGTCGTGACTCCAATTCGCAAGAGCATTACTGTAATGTCGCTTACGTCTTCATTACTAGAGAATGTTCTTTATGTTACACGTACCTGACGCGGATAAGATCACATCGTTGTCATAGTAATAATGTACGAAAATTATCTAATGATCGCAAAGAATGTGTCGCAGTCGTTGTTGTTGGGATCGGAAAACAAGCTAAATCTTTACATAATGTAAAATTAAAGCATTGTTGGTGGTTAAATATAGGACATTTAGCACTAAACACTTACGAGTACCCTTTTTTAGGGTTCCATATCTCAAAGAGAAAAAACGGAACCCTTATAGGATCGCTTTGTTGTCCGTCTGTCTGTACGTCTGTCAAGACCTTTTTCTCTAAAACGCGTAAAGGGATTAAGCTGAAAGCTGCTTTGTCAAATACGGAGGTCAGTTACGTCTTGATGCCATGAAAAAATCACACTTCTAAGTTAACGCAATAAAAAGTTACAGCCATTTATGCACAAATTTATAGGGTACTTCCCGTTGAGCTAGAATTCCGAAATTTGGCAAGAAGTAAAACCTTACAGTATACATATAGGAATAAATCTAAAAATTGGTAAATAAAATTTACCAACTTATGCATGTAGTTCGTTTCGTACTAAATGTATGCAAGCACCCGCATATATAAGTTTTCAACTTGTCGCAGGGAAGCGTAATTTTCTCAACGTCTA
>LUGF01029985.1:552039-562554 GCA_001625245.1 Calycopis cecrops
ATCAACCAGAGGACTGTACTACATCATAAGGTGCTGGTGGGCGGGCTGAGGGAGCAGATGCGGGACGGCACGCTGAAGCAGCTGCTGGAGTTGCCTGTGCTCGGCTGGAGGCTGCTGTTCGTCATGAACCAGCCGCGGCCCAAGAGAGAAGTGAATATCATCAACCAGAGGACTGTACTGCGTCATAAGTTGCTGGTGGGCGGGCTGAGGGAGCAGATGCGGGACGGCACGCTGAAGCAGCTGCTGGAGATGCCGCTGCTCAGCTGGAGGCTGCTGCTCGTCATGAACCAGCCGCGGTCCAAGAGAGAAGTGAGTATCATCAACCAGAGGACTGTACTACGTCATAAGGTGCTGGTGGGCGGGCTGAGGGAGCAGATGCGGGACGGCACGCTGAAGCAGCTGCTGGAGTTGCCTGTGCTCGGCTGGAGGCTGCTGTTCGTCATGAACCAGCCGCGGCCCAAGAGAGATGTGAATATCATCAGCCAGAAGACTGATAGACATAGGTCCCCCAAAGAATTACCTACGGTATAATATGGTTAGCCATAGACTAGAAAGATATGAATGATAGGACGACCATGGATGGCTTGTGACAGCTAGCTTATCACTGTGACGTGTGGGCTGCAGATATATCTTAGGCATCATCTGTCAGCTCTGATCTATCATGAGTGTTCCACTTCCACTCTGGAATATGATTATATAACAAGAGCGCCACAGGTCACAGTCAAGTTCTGGGATGACTATAAAAGAAGAAGAACTTACCAGGCTGTATCTGGAACTAGGCCAAGCGGTATTAGGTAATAATTAGTGCATGCATGCAACCGAATTGAGCCGGCACGACAGGGGAGGTGCTTCTCGCTTACACGATACCGGCGTAAAGACGTTTCGTGCGATGTGTAAGTAGCCAGTGGCAGATGGAGGTGGAGGAGGAACGCGTCGCATCTGTATAAACTCTATGGGCGTCGACAGTCATGAAAATGGCTCCGACTGCTTGTTTCCCCCTGTTACAGTAATCTGAGTCTTTAGATGACTGCTAAGTACCATAGACGTAGCGCCATGCAGCCGAATTGGGGCCGGCACAGTCGGGGGTACCTCCCTCTACTACCTATCGCGTACACTACACCAGCGTCAAGGCTCAGCTGTGGCAGCCTGTTTGCTGCACTACACTATTTAAAAAAAATGAGAAAAGTACATGAGCGTCATGAAAATGTCCTCGGCTGCTCGTTTGCCCCCTTATTTTATTTAAAAAAATTACATCAGTCTCCGATGGACATGAGCTCCGGCGACTACGAATTGAAGGGCGACGACGAGGCCGACGCCGACGACGACTACAGCAGCGGCTTCGGCGAGGACGACTACGACGAGGGCGAATACACCGACGACCTCGGCGTCACTCCCGAACTGGTGAGACGACATTTTGTTTACGGGGGAAGCCATTTTGTTTTCGTGCGAAGTCTCTTTTGTATTATGTATTTGGTTTTTTTATTTGATGTATAATAATATGATATACTAGGTAACTTTTTAAAGACCACATGTGTAGGTTCATAAAAAAAAATACTTGAAATAATATTTTTTTAGATACCTACCTAAACATGTAGGTATGGGAAAAGCTCAATAGAGTGAGTAATTCCTAAAATGATACATATTTTTTTTTTATTAGTATTATAACTTCTAACTGGCATTTTATGTAATTTGTCAGTAAATAACTTATATTATGGCGAAAAATATTCGAATTTTATGATGAGTTAAATACAATATTATATTCCTTCCCTTCAATTAACCTTTATCTACGTTACATAAGCTAAGGTAATATATTAAAATTTAAATGATTAGGTAACAAAGTTATACATACATTATTTGTTTGATACTATAAAATATAATCAAAAGTTTTTCAAAGAGGCCCACGTGCGGCATGTAACGGTTAAAGTGTAAAGATAATAACAAAAAAACAAAATAGTTAAAACCTTCGGTATTCATGAAGTCATAACATTTTCAATCACATCACTCATCCGCTATTTCTAAAGATTTGTTTCTTACTTCATAATCATATGAAATTATTTCCGTAAAAACGAAAGGAAGAAAACTTTAGTTAACGTTACAAGCTTTACTTTACTATTCGTTAAATCAAAGGTAAAAAGCTACACTCAGACGCCGTTAAATAAATGTAATTTTAAAGAATCACAGGATTACATGCTACAAATAAATCCTGAATTAAAATTTGCTCGAATGTTCAAGTCATCAGTTCAAATAGAAAATGAAAAAAAAATTGAATGTCTTATGAAATACTTTGATACCAGTTTAAGGAAAGTTAGGAAGTATGCATGAGATGTTTAAAAATATTATAGACATATTTATTAGTTTATGTCCTATAAAAGCGCTAAGGTACGCGTAAATAGAGAATTACTGATTTGTTGACTAATTTTACATTACTACTACAAAAAATATATAATTTGAATGAATAGGTCTCGTATTATTTACATTTGTTATTTAAAAAAAAATCTAGATATCATTTTTTAAATACCTACGTAATCTGTTCTCATGCTTTGATAGTAATATTATTGGAACTATAAGAATAGTCAAGTTATAGGAAATATTATTTAATGTTTAGTTTTGGAATGTATTATTTGCACTCATATATCACTGTGTCTATTTAATTTGTATTAAAATAATGTTTTTAAAAATGGCGAATCTTAACACATTTTTTAAATAAAAAAAAACAAATGAACTTTATAAAAAAATACCTAAAAGTTAAACAAAGTTGTTACATTAAATAAGAACAGGTTATTTAATTTTATATTTATATTATAAACTAAGTTCTATATTTATGTACGCCATTTTTAAATACATCATTTAGGGGTACAAGTCCACAAACATTGTTAATCATGGCATGGAATGTTGAATGATTTTTACGACTTTTTTTAAACTCTTATGTTTTGTCGTGTTGATTTACCCATCCACAAATAAAATTTTACATCAATCACATATAACAACATATTGCATATATCCATTTTAAACCGGATTGCAAAAAAGCATTTAAAAATTGTATAGACATTTCTACAACATTAACCAGAGACTAGAGCCAGGAATATCCACTCTATGTATAGTGTCCATGATAAGCATAAAACAGAGTGCGCTACTTTTTCAAGAGAGTACCACTTTTTCACATTCACCTTGCATCACCCTGGCGAGTTTTGGAACTGTATAATACTACAGTAGGACACTTGGAACTGTTTTATCGTAGGATTTTTTTTCTCTTGGTAAAGCTATTTATTCTCCGTCATATGAACTTATCTGTAACTTCAACGACAAAATAAACAGATTTTTCATGTACGTTTTGTCAATAGATGGGCAGATGAGAAATTTTATAATTTGTGTTTTTTTGGGGATGTTCATAAGAATTAAGAACCTCCTCATTTGATAGTAAGTCACCTCATTGACATCTGCACCAACATATAATTATCAACCCATTGTCATTAGGAACATCAAAACATATACTTAGTCACTATACATTTTCGGCATAGGGTAGATTAATTACTAAAATAAGCCGAATTAGGCAAATGTGGTTGGATAGGATATTCTCACTCACAACACAGAGATTATAACTTTATAACATAATAAAGTAATAAAAAAAATTAAGCCATTTGATTGTGTAGTAATACTAAAATTAGGCCGACAAACAAAACAAAACGCTAAATCTAATACATTGTTCATAATAATAGATTTTGTTACTATGATACCTTTAAAAAATTAGGAACAGTATCTTTGGACTGTCGTGATCCATAGACAATCCCTAAAGTGAAAAGGTTTTAAGGACTACGATAATTAAAATTATAATTGTTTGTTTCCCAAATAAAACAAAATAAAAAAAAAATAAAATAATATTAGTTATATACCTAATTATTATTTACCGATTCATGCTTTGTCTCTAGTTGTTAAAATCTTGTCCATTGACTATTATATTACAAAATAACACTGTGAACTTTCAAAGAGATTAAACTACTTTTATTTGACAAGATTTTAATACCATTACTGCTGTACTGTAACCGAATAAACACACCCATATAAAACATTGAAATTTATTTTTATAATTAGTTTTTAATTGGCTATTTATTGGTGGTGCTTTTGTCTCATATACAGGCTTCGTCCAAGGAGATTCCTCTTTTTTTTAATAGTATAGGGGAGTAAACGAGCAGTCGGAGTATTTTTAATAACTACCGATGCCCATAGACATCCGCATAGAGGTTTATACCGTTGCGTTTCCCTCCATCCCTCGCGTTTACTGTTTTTTACAGATTGTTTGCTTTAATACCATTTTTATGGAGAAAAATGAGCCTGTATAAAGACACAAGCGCCACTAATGTAGTGTTACGGGTGTGAGTACTAACCATGTGTGTACCGCGCGGCCAGGTGGAAGCACCCCNNNNCCACCACGGCCAGCCCTCCGCGCCACAGACCACCACCGACACGTTTCAGACCGAGCCCACCGAACCGGCGACTACCCCGCCACCTACCGAACCCCCTTCCGTACCCACGACCCTCGAACCCACCGTAACTCCCCTCTTAACCACCCAGTCCCCCCCCTCGCCGACGGCGACGATACCCACAGAGGAATACACCACGGAGACCACTGAATCCACTACTAATACGTATTCCACGGAGGTTTGTCATAACCCACTCCAACTGCATGGTTTGACAATTCTGACAGTTTGTTTTTTTTGTATTTAGAACACTTGACGCACGTGAAGTTTGCGATGACGGTTATTTTTTTTAAATCAACAAGCAAAGGTCTTCGTGTTTTTGCTATTTTGTATTTTTTATAATTGTGTGATTTCGGCTCAATTGTGTGTCTTTGATCACTTAGCTAGTTATTAGAGGTTGAAATTGTTCGATTGATATAGATAGAATTTAGTATCTTGAATTGTTTAGTATATTCTCTAGATGCAACATTTTTTTCTACACTGTAGATGTTTTGAGGAATTAAAAATTGCTTTCACTTTCCATATTTCTTTTTTTTTAATTATTATGTTTATTAATATAGCACCCGTGTGTTTATAGGACCACAAAGTGAAGATAACCGAGTACAGTGAGACGGCGTCCGAAGCTAGCAACGTCAACTTCTCCAAAGAGCCACTGCCAATTATCCCCAAGGGACTGGATGATGACTACCAATCTAGAATGTTACCCATCCCAGAGATCGCCGAATCGCCGACTGAACCTGAAACTGTATGTACAACTCATAGAATCTCACTTACTCACATGGTAGAAACTATAAACACTAATTTCTGTTTTGTTTGGAAGTGGTTTATCCTAACTCGGGGTAGAATAGAGTTCTTATTTCGAATCACATTGTAATTTAATCTGTAAATACATTACTAATCTGTTGACTTTGGAACAACGTTCAAAATTTACGACCTCTTTGGTTTTTGATACTTTTTTTTTAATAAATAACAATCGTTGGACGTTGTTTCAAAGTTACATCACTGTGAGCATACGCATGACACTTTCAGCAAACGGTTATCATCCGAGCGTCGAACGAAGTACCAACGATGTCGGAATCACCAGTGTCGACATCCGTTGAGACAACGCCTCCAGATACAACTCCAACCAGCACCAGCTCCACAAGTACGACGACGACGACAACAACGACAACAACAACAACAACGACGACAACGACAACCCCAGCGCCAACGCTACCGCCAACAAACCAGTCCACGTCGGCAGCAACAGAGGCCGTTGTTATATTGCCGACGCTACCGGTAACAGTACAAGAGACAACGACAGAGGAAGTCCGTACCACCAAACAGGTCCGTAGGAGATTGAAAACTTTTTTATATAAAATAAAGTTGTAAGTATTGAACTAATATCCTGCCATGTCATCTAAATATCATTAACATGAGTGGATCATTAATATTAGCTAGTGGTGGGCCAAATCTATTCTAATTCGAATTTACTTATTGAAGTAAATTTTTGGATGAATAATGATTAGTTTAGGTGTAAAAAAATAAAAATTAAAATAAAAAATAAATATTTTTTTCTGACTTTGACTAAATCAATTGGAATAATTGATTAATGTTTAATAATAAGTTGTAGCGTTGGTACTACAACACATTTGAAAATGTTTGTATTTTACCATTATAGGTTTCTGACACTGGCAGAACTCGCAGGCAGGTTTAATGATGACTTGTATAGAGATAATGTACTTTAATTGCAACAAGCACAGGCGGTTAGATGGGTGCACTATGTCTGTAGTACTGTAGTGGCTACACCGTATTTCAAGTAGAATTCTTTATCCTTACTAAACTACTGTTCTTCTTATCTTAATCATATTCTCTTAGATTTGATTATATACAAACGGTTTTCGATATAAAAATGTGTGGATGACCTTAGAATGTTATTTTTTTTAGCTTTTTTAAGTGATTTCTGTTAAATCCGAGCTTGAAAAAGAACTGAATTCCGTTGGTCTCTATTTGTTTCCGTTATTATAGTGGGTTTTCTGTAAGGCTTGAAAAACTCTAATAGTACTTGCGATATTGTCCATTTACTGACAATTGCTCGTACCCAAATTTAACGGGATGATAATCTATATAATTGTAGCCTCAAGGTCAGGATATGAAATCTACCTCGGTTTCCATTGAAATATAAATGCATAAAAAGAAAGAATTTTACCGTTATGGACTTGGAATCTGGCCTAACACGTCCAATGCATACTATTAATGCTATATACATGGACTTCCCCCATCAGCATTCTTGACCTCTCATATGAGAAGTTCAGTTGACATTTCCCAAGGTTGCACCCACATTACTCAGCTTATAGATTCAACTATATGACGGGTAAAGAAAAATCTCTTAAACCTAAACTAAGCTGCTAAAAATATTCAACCTCAAAAATGTAATATCAATGAAATATAACTATAATCTAATACCAATAAAAAATTACCCGCTTTGATAAAACATCAACAACGCATGCGGATAACAAGCAATGTAACCATACATAAAGCTTGATAAGATAAGAATTCCAAGTTTAATATAATTAAAATATTTATTAGTTACCATAATAGTTCCTTTCAAATAAATGCATCAGAAACTTGTAGATTATTTAAACTCAAATAAACGACTAAAACTTTTTTAAAAACTGAAATAAACCGAGACAAAATCATTCAATGTGGTTATAACGGATTTCAAAAAACGACGAGGTTCTCAATCGTATCGGATCCTTTATTGTATGTTCACTGACTAATAAGAGGCGCGTGGAAAATTTAAAGTAATATTTGGTACTTGATAGTTCCTAGATAATTAACAAATCATAATCTGATATATCGAAAGCAACCCAAATTTTTGTTTAATTTTTTTCTTATAATAGGAAACTTTCTTTATCCTCACATTGTGATGGTAATATAAAACATTGCAGGAGGTGGTAGACATAGTGACCTCCACGGACCACTCCAGCACCATAGTGGGTCGCACCACGGAGACAGTCACCTTCCCTGTGCCTCTCAACCAGCCGCCAGTGCTTAAGAACCACATGAAGAAACTGGCCATCACCGCTGGGAAAGCCTTCAGGTACGAAATTAACCTTTTATTGGTTTAGTGTAAAATGTGGACTTTCAATGAACATTAATGTGGCTGATTTCTGCTGCATTTTTGCTGTATGCTCGCCCATGGTTTCACCCGTGTCACACGATTAATAAAGTTCAACTCCCCTATTTCAACCTGTTAGGGGTTGAAATTTAAAAAATCCTATCTCCGAAACGTTTGTGGGATCGTGCACAACAACTTTGCTAAGGATCACCACATGATACAATTCATAGTTTACGATTATATAAAGGATATACAGACAAATATTCGTATAGACATAGATTGCGCTTTATTTTTATATGGTGAATGGCAAACAAGCATTTAAATCCTTTCAGTGACTAACCTTTAAACATTCCCCTATATGTCTTCTTTATCGTAGTCTTTACTTGAGACATGATATACTCCACAATACAAGGAATCTAAATAATGTACAAAATATTTTAATAACTTGAATCTTCATTTTCATCTGGTTTGTCACAATCTACGTTATTTTATTACGGTCCAAGTTAATATAAATAAATCTTCTATTCTGATATAGTCCATAAAGCTTCTTCAATTTGCATAAAATCTACCTTTATTCTGTAGGTTGTTTAAATTTCTGTTCTAATGTATGTTACATGAAATACCTACTTAAAATTTTGATCGCTGTACTAATAAAGTGTAGGTAACTCTAATCTTGTCTTTTATATTCTATTCTTAAAAAGAATAATACAATAGTTTTTAGGGTTTCGTACCTAAAAGGTAAACGGAACCCTATTACTAAGCCTCCGCTGTTCGTCCGTCTGTCACCAGGCTGTATCTCATAAACCGTGGTAGCTAGAAGGTTGAAATTTTCACAACTTATGTATTTCCTTTGCCGCTATAACTAAAAATAAAAAAAAATTAAACACTTGGGCGGGGTGCCCATACAATAATGGTACGGAACCCTTCGTGTGCGATTCCGACTCGCACTTGACCAGTTTTTATAAGACACCTACCAGGAGCACATGGTTGACGCAGACCTGTATTCACAGATACATCATACCCGCCAACCTGTTCTCCGACCCCGAGGAGGGCAGCAACCTCACCTTCAGGATGTACGAGCAGGACAACGTGCCCTTCAGCAAGGACTCCTGGATACAGTTCAACCCGGCCGAGAGGGAGGTCTACGGGCTGTGAGTACTTTATTTGTTATAGTAGTTTTCATTAGTACCGACGACGACAACAAACATCTACATAGTGGTTGTACAGATGCTTGCCCTCCTTTCAAATGGGCCACCGGCTGCATATATATGTATATATGACCATTAGGCTGGCGCAGTGGTTCAGGGCTGGGATAGGTGGAGCATGTTGTGCCAAGGGTCGCGGGTTCAAATCCCGCCTTGGTCATGGATGTTTGGATATTATGTATTATATGTATTTGTTTAATAAAAATCTTAAATATAATATAACATTTCTTAAATTTATAAAACATATTAAATTAAATATATTCCATTGTCTAGTACCCGTAACACAAGTCCTTACTGTACTTAGCACGGGGCTAGGCTAACGTGGTGTTTAAAGTCCACAGATATTTATATTTATTTATATATATACACCGCACGAAACAGCACAGCCCTCACTTTACGCCGGTATCATGTAAACTTTCCCGATAGAGCCGGTCCAATTCGGTTTCATGCATGCATGTAGCATGGCACTACCTCTTGGAGCCTTGAACATAAGTTCATCTGCGGAAGCAAACAGAAACATATTTCTCTCCGGTTTTATAGCATGGGACATCGGAATTAGATAGTGCGGGAGTAGAGAGTGCACTTGTCCATGCGTATTTTTTTTATAATATTAGGGGGCACGCGAGCAGTCAGAGCTATTATCATGACCACCGACGTCCATAGACAGCTGCATAGAGGTTATACAGATGCGTTGCTCTCCTTCCTCCCCTTCCATAGGCCACCGGATACGTACACACCGCACAAAGCGCGATAGCACATCTGGCACTTTACCCACGTATCGTGTAAGCGAGAGGAACCGTGTAAGCGAGAGGTTTATGTTACAAGGTCATTATATCTCATTAACTAAATGTATAATTCCCAGGCCACTAGAGTCCCACGTGTCCCGCTGGCACTTCATAGTCGAAGCCCAGGACAGCGAGGGTCTCGTAGCGAGCGGCCCCCTCGACATCACGGTCCAGCAGCACAAGGGCGCGCGCACCGTCAACCACCAGTTCGTCCTCCAGTTCGAACCGCTGAGGGACTCCAACTCGATAGACTGGCAGATACGGGCGTTGGAGGGCATCGTGAATCTCTTCAGGGATACCGACATGGACCATCTGACGGTGCTGAATGCGACGACCGGTGAGGACGTGTACGAGTTTGTGTGGTCCAACGATACGCTGCCGAAAGACCCGGCTTGCCCGATGGAAGACATCGCGAGGCTTATGAAGGTAAAATACTTGCGTTTGTTACACTTTTTTTATAGTATACGAGAGCAAAGGAATAATCTGAGCCATTTCATGACCACCGATGCCCATAGACATCCGCATAAGGTTAAACAGATGCGTTGTTCTCCATCCTCCCACCATGGGCCACTGCTACTTATACACCGCTCTAAACGCGACAGCATATCACTTTACGCCAGTATCGTGTATGCTAGAGGTACCTCCCCGGTCGTGCTAACCCAATTCGGTTGCATACATGAATGAATGAATGAATGAATAAATAAATAAAATTATTTGTTATACTTTAAGTGTTATCAATTACTGCTTTAGTTTTTTGTTCTGTGATTGTGCTGTTTGTAATTGCAAATAAAATTTTTAAGTATCTATATATCTAAATTCCTACAGATAATGGAGAGCTCGGTTGGTAGCGGGATACCGTCCGAGGCGCTGCTCCGCGCGATGTCGCCGACGCTGACCGTGCGGCGCGTATCCGCCGGAGGGGTGGGGCCGTGCGCGCGCGCCGCGCCCCG
>LUGF01029985.1:566485-590236 GCA_001625245.1 Calycopis cecrops
CGGGTGCCAACGTGCTCAACAAGGCCGGCGGGAGCGAATACTCCGACTATTTACTGACGTTCGTCATACCGGCGGTTGTCATGGTGGCCATGATCCTCGTGGCTGGCGTTATTGCGATCCTGTTGTATAGGAGACGACGCACTGGTACGTATCACCTCCACCAAGCTAGGGTCCATGTGCGGCTTAGGGGCCATCCATAAATTAGGCACACTAATTTCATGACATTTTGACCTGTCCTTGGATTGTTCACATATGTGGGTTTTCAAAGTTCATGTTTTAATATTTAAATTCTAATAGATTTTGAAATGCGACGTGACGAAATTTAGGACCACTCCCAGCTCCTTGTCACACAATGTCACATTTCGTCGACCGCCTCCCTTCCCATAAACGTGTGACTTAATTTATGAATGGCCCTTTGGGGAGATGCAACCCCAGGCCCCGTAAGGTTTCAGGGCCTTAAGGTCATTTATGTATCAGTAAAGGGGGACCCCTTCACTGGTACAAAAATGATCTTAATCAACTCCAAGGTAGCCCCGGGCCCCGCCAGAACTCAATTGAACGCTGCCTCCACCCGCAAATTGGTTCCGCCACGTTTGTCTCCGCCTACAACTTGCGTACCCCATTTAGATCCGCCCAAAACAAGTTTGACTCCACCCAAAACGAAAACGCCTATTAAATTTTCTTATAATGTACGTACGCATTTTGGCGTTTACTTCCAAACAAATTTTAAAAAAATCTATTTAGGTTAGTACTTCTAAAAACTGAATGAATCCTTGTAGGATCACTTAGTTATTCTCCTGTATGTAAGGAAATCTCAGGTTCTTTTCAAATATATGTATTCCATACGACAATGTCAGTTCAAAGTTCCAGTTTTAGGACAGTTGATGCCACTTGTCTATGGCCCTTGTTTACAAGGACCATAGACAAGCTACTGATTTCCTACACCAATAAATAATGCTTAAAATAAACAAATATAAATGCAGTATACTTAATATAAATGCTAATAATTTGTATATTTATAAAAATCTACCTAGTGATTAAAAAGTATAAATTTATCAAATTATATATTTTTTGAGAAAGGGATATTTTTGTCCAACTTGATAATTTGTCCTTATACCATTACTAATGCTAATCTTAACTATAGAGGAACCGAATACTTGACACGAGAAAGGTGAATGACCCTTAATTTTTGTGTGCACGTCGCACATATTTATTTTCTGATTATTTCTAGAATTCTAGCTCATTCAACCACCTTAATCATCATAGATTTTCATAGAATAACATTTTGAATTATTTTTGCACTAATTACTTATATTCACTAAATATCATTATATATGCCTATATTTTATATGTCATTTTTAATCCATCATGTAAATAAATAAAGAAAATAAATAAATGAAATATGCGCTAACTTCATGATAGGTACGGGTGCAATATTATTTGATTATTACGATTTCTGAGCATTGGCGTGTGTACGGATTATTATTATTATTAGCATTGTTCTGTAATTGTTTTTTGTTAATATAAATAAATAAAAAATAATAAGGAAAGCAAGGACTCGACTGCGTGACGTTTTTTAAATTTTTCACCAGGGACTATTTAAATCCAAATAATTGTTTAGTCTTCAAAATGTGTATGAAGATATATAAACATGTCTAAATATCATATGTTTCCGACATATGCACAATATACATACATATACTAACATAGTATGTATGTCTTCTGTCCTATTCGCGTTAAAATGTGGCAATAGACAAAAGACTAACACAAAATTTATACCGTCAAGTGCTAATCATTATTCGCTTTTGCTTGATTTCTTTTTAAACGTTCTCAAACGTCTAAGAAAATTTCCAAACATGTTTTTCGCTATTAAAAACCTTATAATATGAAACCTTATTATTGTATAGATTACTTTTAGAATGGATATGAAAAGCTTCTTCCTATTGACAGGTAAAATGAGCGTCGGCGACGAGGAAGAGCGTCAGGCGTTCAGATCGAAGGGCATCCCGGTGATATTCCAGGACGAGTTGGAAGAGAGAGCGGAGCCTGAGCCCTCAGACAAGAGCCCCGTTATCATGCGCGAGGAGAAACCACCGCTACTGCCGCCCGCGCCCGACTACCGCCATGACGACGCGCCCTACCGCCCACCGCCCCCTTTCGCCGCCTCCCGCACACCACCTCGCCCCAAAGCCACGCCCACTTACAGAAAACCTCCCCCTTATGTCCCCCCTTAAGACCGCCGCATCCGTAGCGTCCAACCCGTCATACAACGGAACAATTCTTTTTTTTTATAAGCAAACCTAGTCGAGGTAGTTTTTTTAACCGGCAAAATAACGAACACATCTAAATTAGAAAGCCGAAATGCATTTATTACGAAAAATAAATTAGGATAAATGAACCTCATATCGAAAGGAATTGTGTTATATTGTGACAGCGAGTTTGATGTGTGACACGGAGCTAGTATATATTGTATTTTGTGGGAATATAAAGACTTACGGTGAATATTTAGTGTGTTAGTTGGTGTAGATGTTATGATAGCCTCGAATTACGGCCATGTCCATTGTCCTATATACGAACTCTTTATATTACTAACGTATAGATAACTTAACGGCAACCTGTATATCAGAGACCAAACTCACTATTGAATTGAGATAACTGCTAAATATTTGTAGCTGAGAAATTGTTATATAAAATGTAATTAAAGTAACATATCGGAATGTTTAGCCTTTAGAATAGTTCTTCCAGACACTAAGTATCTAAATAGACTGTGTGTATGTGAGTAGGTATCTAAAATGTTATACATGGTGTTATGATTGTAACGGCATTCACTTAATCGATGTTCTTCTGAGTAGTATGTTTTAAGAATGCCGTTCGTTGGTAAAACAAGCACATTGTAACGTTCAAAATATTTAGTGCCGTCACCTATAGGCACATAATTTATCGAGCATGTATCTAGTGAAGCGTGCGTCAAGCATGTAAGTTACTGACCCTAGTTTTAGGCTATGAAAAATATTTTTAAGAATAAAAAAAATCATTTTGTACTTGTCTATTATTACCATAGCGTTAAGGTTAACAAATGTAAATGATAGGAATATAATCAAAAAAACGGGCTGCAACTTTTTTCCTTTGGATGTATTTTTTTCTATTGTATACTCATATAGAATTTTGCATTTATAGATCTTTTTAGTATTATACAATTTTATAGATCAACGTGATCGGAAATTTTACATGTTAATACATCTTTATTTTACACTAGTTGTACTTAACGAAGTTCATAACAAATGTCATCGTTTTATTTATTTGTCTATGGTTGCTCTTTTATTTAAACACTCTCATTAAAACGCACATTATTTATGTAATATATGTCTTTTTTTTAATTAAATAAAATGGTCTAGTAATTAAGTGTGGTTTTATTTATCTTTTACTCCTACCTAATGTAGATTTTTAAATAATAAGACGCAAACGAGCAGTCAACCCACTGAAGTGTATACCGACAGTAGTATCTACGCAACTGGAGTGTTATGCAGATGAGTTGTCCTTCTTAGGGTCAACTCACACCAAAAGAGCGGGGAAGGGCAGCGAAGCGGAGCGCAATTTATGTGTCATATGAATTTCAACTTATTTTTTTTTCATTAATATATATTTATATTATCGAATTCTCGCGACTTCTGGAGCATTCCAGCGACTTCCCGAGCAGTCGCGGGAATCCGCGCGCCTTCCCTACGGGGCGGGTCGCTTCGCTTCGCCGCTCTTTCGGTGTGAGTTGACCCTTAGCATGTGGTGGTGAAAAATGTGTATTTAAGTAATAATTTCTATAAAGATTCACAAAATGGACCAGCTATTCGCCCCAAGAGAATGTATAATATCATCTATGTTTTAATCTGTAAATAAAAATAATCATAATCATCATCAGCAGCCGGAGGACGTCCGCTACATAGGCCTGCCCATAGAGCGCCAAATGTTACGGCCATCTAGCGGCACACTGCCACCTTGACTTAAGTCGTCAGTCCACCAGGTCGGGAGCCTTCCAAGTATTACATCACTCAGTCTTCAGGTGCGGGGCCGCCACTCGAGAACCTTGCTTCCCTAACGATTATCGATTCTTCGAGCAATGTAGCCATTCCATTGTCATTTAGGCTTACTGACTCTAGCTATGTCGTTTACTCTGATTATTTTGCGGATTTCCGAATTATCATAAAATCTCGCAGAGGGTATATACCAGGCATTGCCCTTTCCAGGGCACTCTGAGTGACAGCTCGTTTAGGAGGACCACATTTAGCGGCCAGTCTCGGTGACATAAATGTAAAGTAAGAAATTCATTTACGGGGCAATGCATTCGGCTCTACAATTGAATGCCAGAATGTGTCTAAAAACTTTCAATTAAGATATTTAAAAAAGTTGTTTAAGAACGTTTTAGTGTTAATGGACATTACCTATAAGGTAGCAGATTATTTGTCAGACACCACACCTTCAGACTTGTACCGTCCTTCCAGGCTGAATTTGTAGAATAATTATTGTAATATGATTGTATATCTTAAACAATATGATAATTTACTTGTATTTTTATATTTATAGATATTTTCTCAAGAGGCTCGCTGAGTTTGTTTCGCCGCTTCTTCTCAGGACAGGGCTAGGGTTAAACAGGTAAACACATGTGGTGAAAAACTGTCAACACATAGTAGTCGACTTTCGACTTAGGCAGTGTGGCATTTCGGACAAAAATATTCTATTTAGCCTTTATGATGATTCACAATAGGGAACAAGCTTCTAGACTGCCGCGCTAACTAGTGACTGAAATGTGAAACTTATCGTTTGTACGTATGAAATGACATGTTTAGTGTTTTGCTAGCACTTAATTTTTAAGATGATCTCTAGAACGCGTTACATTCGGCGAAAGTTTCATGCACGGTCCCTATATACCTATATTTTGCCAAATACAATACGTAACAATCAAAATATTGCCCCTTGAAAATTGTATGCGCATGATACTCTTATCTTCATAAAGCAGCGTCCTGGACGCACCACATATAAAACGTCTTAGGCTGCGGCCTGGATGGCAGCGTCTAAAGCGTCTTATGCGTTTAAAGCGGTCAGCGCGGGTGTTGCAAGGAGTTGTTGTCGTTGTAAAAGGTATTAGCTATCTCAATTTAACATCTTAAAACACCTTACATAAACCATGTTAGTACCTTCTTAGTGTTTTAAAAATAACCCTGTAGCCTGTATATAAGTTGCTCTCATCTTGATGACACACGACATTTAATGCGTATTATAATTGCTTGATTATACAAACCGTAGCTGTGATTGTAACTCTCAAAAAGAGTACTATATCCAGGCTCAAGGTCGTTTTGGAAAAATTAATGATATTCTTGTTTGATTATTTGATATTGAGAGAAGAAGAAGTTGACGCATATCAGCTGTCATCTTCATTCATTTGTCACTTGACGTTAAAAATTCACCATTTCGAAAAAGATTTCAATTTTCAAAACATTTGCAGTTCTTCTTAGAAACAGCAAATACATTCAAGAATATCATTTCTGTCTTTACTGATTGTTAGAAATGGAAGTTGTAAAAGATCCTTGTCCGATTTTACCAAATACTCGACGAAAAAAAATATACAGCCTACGTAACCTTCGCAAATCTTTAAAGTTCCGTCCTCAAATTTATAGAATTATTTTGAAAATGAGACTAATTATTATACAGAAAAGTAAAGAAATAAAAAAATTAAAACACAAAAATAAACAGGTACAAATTTATATGCATTTATTATATTTAAAAGTGGTTAAAGTGGTCCAATAAAACTTTCATAGTTAATTTTCTTTATGTTTTAGTATCATCTAAACCTTTTATTAAATGAATGATGCAAATAATTTAGAGCTTTAGTGTTTATGAATGTTTGTGTATTATATTCACTCCATAGGTATTCATAAACAAAATGCATTTGTTTGTTTCAATATTATTAATAAAATCTAGGTAACCGTGGATGAAAAATCGATACAAACAGAAATATTTGAGACAGAAAATTCTAACAATGTCATAAATGATGAAGAGGCCAAAGAGAGTGTTAAAGACTGTAAGATAATGGATGATAAAAAGCCAACCTCACCAGGATGGACAATCAGTGAAAATGGAGAGAAAAGTATAGCTGAACAAGTGAAGGAGGCTGCTCAGAGTGCAATAGAAGAGTCTGGCATGGTTTATGTTGAGTCGGCTGGGATGTACTATGATTATAAGACTGGATATTATTATAGTCCTGTAAGTTCCGCTCATATTTATTATATAGGGCAGGAAATATGGAAAGTAGCACTTCAAATGTATATATAGTTCTCAATTTAGACATTCTACAGGTAACAATAACAGAGTTGTATGTTACCTAATTGCTTGGCTACTAATTTGCTGTTCACATGCCACAAGTTGGTTTGACATTAGAAGTGCATGGTCCCTTGATGTGAGGTGCTTTTTTTGGATTTGCCCTCACAACTCTCAATTTTTTAATTGTTTGTTAGCACTAGGCACACTGATAATGAGCCCTAAAATAAATAATTGATGCAGTGAATGTGTTTCAAAAGTAGAAGTGCAGTTGAAAAGTAAGAATGTGTTACTTAATACAATCTGAAGAAGCATCCTGGCTACATATACAAATACTAACCAATTGTTTTGTTTTCAATATCTACACTAAAACTGTTTAATTTTATGGATTAATCACTATGGTACCGCGAGCATTCTAAGATGCTTCAAAACAAGGCCGTGACCACGTGTTCGGCATCGCAGTTATTAAATGACATAGTAACAAAATATTAAGGTTTAATAGTAATAATAAGAATCATAATGCTTAAAACTACTATAATAATAAATATAAATAAAAGCACACACCAATATAAATTTTTACACATTAAAAAATATAATTTTTAGGACAGTACTTTATATTTGTACTTTTATTTTTCAGGAGCTTGGACTATACTACCACAATGACACTGGGTGTTATTATTATTTTAATAATGATAGCAAAACATTTTTATTCCATTCATATGCTGATAAATCTCAACAAGAGACATCAGCACCATTGAAACCAAAACGAAAGGCAAAAAAACATAAAGAGGTAAACAATTATATTTTAGCTGTCTTGGTTTTATAGTTTATCATGATATTTTATTGTTATATTTGTTTTATTTTTTGTGTAAGAGGGCTAGCAGGCAGTCTGAGCCTTTTGAATTCCCATATACATCTCCATTTCTCCCATTAGCAGACTCTTTGCTGTTGTTTCCTCGTGTCCTCCAATGGGTTAAAAACTCATAAACCACACTAAATGTGTGAGTATGACTCACTTTGCAGCAGTATTGAGTAAGAGAGAGGTACCTCGGCTGTGCTGGCTCTATTGAGCTCAAATATAGCATTGGTCTCCTTCTTGATTCCGACTGTTTGTTTGCCCTCATACTTATCAAAAAAATGCACTAACATGTTCATATCTTTTTTCCAGACTTCGACACCCGACGATGTTGATAACCTGACAGAAAGCTTATCTCAGGTTTCACTTCGAGGCACAATAGCCTTAGGTAAATAGAATGTTAACAAGTAGTTTCAAAGTACCAACATATACACTGTTGTATTACAGGATGAGAAAATCAAGAGAAAACGTAGAAAAATTACAAAGCAAGCACAGGAAACTAGCAAAGACAAAACTGAAGAGAATGATGTAAAAGATAACAAAGATACCTCAAATGATATAAGAGAAGAGTCTGAAGATAAGGATGTAGAAATAAAAGAAGAATTAGAAGATGGTGAATGTAGCGAGAGTGAAGGAGACTCATCTGATGCAGAAACAGATGTTAGCACTTCAACTGCAAGTGATGATGGTAAAGGGGTCGCAATTTTTTTTTATATCTATCGACTTTACTACTTGACCGCTAGGTTATTCTAGTCTCATGTTAAGAATCTTAAGGACTTGTGTTACGGGTACTAGATAAGGGAAATTTATTTCATGTTTTTTTATAAATAATAATATATTTAATATTTTTGTAATGGAAATACATATAATGCATTGTTAATCATCCACGCTCTGGACGAGATTCAAACCTGGAACCTCTAATGCAACATGTCTATACACATACATGACCTATATTACTACAGCTCCAGCAGGTCGTCAGATTGTTATTACTCCCGTATGTCGTTGCTCATGGGAGTTTCCGCCTTAAGAAACGATTGAGGTTCGCGGTATGGAAAAAAAAATTCGTGTGAACGTAACAACGTGTAAGCAAGCGTAACCGCGTTTACGTCACTTACGTCTCGTGCACATTGCGCATTCACATCAGAATCATGTTCTTTCGTACGGAGTAAACTCCAGATGCGTATTGAAACTGTTAACTGACACAGGTTTTGATGTGCCGAACCTGCTGGTGTAATGAAATGCGCATGCGTTCAATAGAATTTTTGTTTCTTTTTTATATAAAACTTTATTACTTATTAAACACGTTACTTGAATATTTCAAAAAAGTAAGCAGCGTTAACAATAAAAAATAATGTTAAAGTTTGAGTTATTACACTCGCGCCTAAAACAGTGCAAACTGTCATGGCGGCGCCATATGATTAGATTGACGTCAAACGCAAGTGAAAAAAGTTTAAACACTAGGCAGTTTGGCTAGAGTTTACTTGCCATTGACGTCATCTGAGTTTCAACCGATAACAAAACGTTTTTGACGTTGACAAATAATTGCTACATTATTTCGCAAATTTTACTATAAATATGCATTTTTTTATATAAAATGGACATGTTTACGGTTTATTATTATCTTATTTAATGTAATGACTATAATTCGTAGTATATTTTTGATAGTGTCAAACAGCCTGTGAGAGTCCAAGAACGCGCTAAAGTTAAGGGTAGTTACAAAGACCAGTAAGTATGTTATAATAATATATTAATTATCTACTAGGAACGTTATCACTAGAATATATTACTACTATAGACAAAAAAATAATCCTTTCACGTCAGTTCTCCAACGGGGTGGGCCGAGGATACAGGTTTCCACATACCGCGGTGCACTTGCTTCTTCCACATTCATACTCTCTTCATACAAACACTCCGGTTGCGAAGGCTCTTAATGCCACCTACGGACAGTGTGTCGAATCTTATCATGGTACGTCAATCTTGGTCTTCCACGGAACCAACATTTCTCCTCATTCACGTAATTGTAAACCTTTCGTACGCCATTCTTTCTTCATGTGCGAAGCATGGCCCTTTATCATCTCTACCAACACTTTCTTACAACTGTATTTTTTTAAAATTTATTATATGCCAATTGAGCAGTCGGAGCCATTTTATACCGCATGAAACGCGACAGCACAACATCTACTTTACGCCGGAATTGTGTAAGCAAGTGGTACCTCCCCGGTCGTACTGGCCAAAGCATATAAGATTACATAATTTTGTTATAGAATCGGTGTCCAAACATCATCCACCTTGCATGAGGATAATAGTCCGTGAGACCAACCTGCCCAAACTGAAGGTGGGGAGTTTGTACCTGATCACCAAAGATGGCGGCACTATTGGGAGGGAGGGGGAGCAGCACGCCTTGGTCGTAAAGGACCACAATGTGTCAAGAGTAAGTGTTCTCATTAAATAATATTACATGAAAAAACGTTACAAATTAGCTGAAGTAGGTACCAAATTTGTTTATTGAAAACCAGGATAGCAGAGACCTCCCGTTTTAACGGAATCCTCAGCGTGAGTACCAGCACGTGGCTGGTTTGAGTGCGAGCCAAAAATATACAAAAAACTGGCTAAATGCTATTTGCCAGTTGTTTGTATATTTTGACTCAATGATGTGATATTTATTTATTTTTTTATGGTATAGGGGGCAAACGAGCAGTCAGAACTATTTTCATGACTACCGTCGCCCGTTGACATTCTCATAAAGGTTGCATTGCCCTCCTTCCTCCTCTACCCTCTATAGGTCATCTATATGGTTATCTATATACAGGTGAAATTTAGGTCGTTGTCGAAACGAACATTTTGAATTGTATGTTAATAAACGAACCTAAGTATGTAGTTAATTTCATACCTAAAACTTTTTTATCAAAGTCAATAGTCATATCACACTCGAATTCGGTAATATGGGCCGAATATGGTAAGGGTCAATTCACACCAAAAGCGCGGCGAAGCGCAGCGAAACGGAGCGCAGTTTATGTGTCATATGAATTTCAACTTATAACAATTACTATAATACTTATTATCGCATGAGAAACTCGAATGAGACGCGCGGATTCTCGCGAAGTCGCTGGAATGCGCGAGAAGTCGCTGGAATGCTCCAGAAGTCGCGAGAATTCGATATCGGTATCGGTTCGCCGCGCTTTTGGTGTGAATTGACCCTAATGGTATACTATTGCCAATACTACGATTATTACTACGAGTCCTTATAAAATCAAAAGTGCCAATCCCTATAAAGGCTTCAACTCTTGCTCAATTTTTGACCAATCACAGCATTGCGCCCGCGAGTCATTATAAACATGTAGTAACCTGCCGTCCCGTGGCATACCTGTTGCGTTAAATAATTCGATATAATATTCAAACGGTACAGCGTATGTTATTGTCAATTACAAATTGTAATTAACAACCAAATGACATGAATCGCCCTTTGCCAGTGATTAACAATAGATGCAATAATTGCCAACATAGTTACTAAGTTCTAAAAACACACTGAGAAAATTAAAATACAATAGTTTGAAATGTGGGGGTTTCGTGTATTGAAG
Organism: Calycopis cecrops; assembly: GCA_001625245.1. Classification (NCBI taxonomy): domain Eukaryota; kingdom Metazoa; phylum Arthropoda; class Insecta; order Lepidoptera; family Lycaenidae; genus Calycopis; species Calycopis cecrops. Next base: position 577,226 of record LUGF01029985.1, read on the forward strand.
ATACGCGGACTCAGTTACTTAGTTAATAAAAACGAAGTAAATACTTACACTACTAATAGGTTTGTTTCAAGTTAGTTTGTATTTCGTAGATAGTTCCAATTCTTACATACACGTGAAATCACATCTGTTGATCTGATCATCTCTTATGAAATGAATAATCATGGTTAATAATCGAAAAACAAGGAAAACATAAGGGATGACCTCCTTAGAACGTATGTATCAATCAGCTTGCAAATTCGCAACCGTTGTCTGCGGCGGTGAACCACGACTCGACTACACATTACTACGGACGAAGTCGAAAGAATAAAAATGACTATTAAAATTTTTTTATATTTAACTTTACAATGTATTTATCTATTTTCATGGGTGCTGTGAATTATTCCAAACTCATATCCTTCGGTTAAAAAACGACCATAAAATCAGACTGTATTAAAACGTGAAGCAAAAACTTTTGACTGCTTTTTTTATGAAATTTTATTTTAATTAAATTGCAAAATTTTTCTGGTATTTATTATTATGGTTATATTCCAGAGTCACCTGGACATAAAATACGACATGGAGAGAGGCGCGTACTTCGCTGTCGACGTCGGCTCCAAGAACGGCACAGTACTCAACGGCGTGCGCATGTCGGAGAGTTGTGTGAGGAGTCAACCCATAGAGGTAAGTATAAAAAAAATTGTGTTAATTTTTATTTTTGGTTAGTTCTATTTGTGTAAACCTGTAATTGACATTTTTACATTAAGTTGTTTGTACCATTTACTTTAAACCTATGTGTGTAAACAATGTTGTTGGTTTACCTTGTTAAAATAAAAAAAAATAATAAAAAAAAATAGTTTGTAGTATATAGTAGATTCTAGCAGTGAATCATCGTCCTTGACAGAGAGTCAATTTCAAAGGTTCCTATTAGTGGCCCGGTTAGACTATTTTTAGTAGGTTACTTATGTGGCAAATAAATTATCAAGGTTTGCCAAGTTCAAAAAAACGAAATGGAGGGAAATGATGATTTAAAATGCGGGACAAGCTTAAAAAAGCGGGATCCCACTAATGTTGTTAAGAAAACAAAAAAAAAATCTTCGTATCATTTATGTAAAAAAATACCAATTTATTAAGATTAATACATTACCTTATAAATGTGTATTTTTTTGCATTTACGTGGTCTATCATTCGGCCGGCCGCGGTGGTGGTCGTGCACAGTGTATGTATGTGGATGCAGGGTTTATAGCTAATTTAGAAAAAATGGACGCTAAATGTCCCTCACATTTAGCGTCCCGCACAAGAACGGGAATAAGGCTCTTTGAAACAGGACGGTTGGCAAGCCTACCCATACCGGCTATTGCATGGAGATTATCTACGATAAAAACGTCAAACATTTACAATTTGACAAGTTAATATTGCGTGGTTGTCTATGTGCGGCGTTATACCTGTGTGGTTGTACGTGTATGCAAAATTATAGCAAGGTTGTACTTGTGTAATTGTGTGCGTAAGCCGTGCACTGCTATATCTGTGCGTTTGTGTGCGGGCGGGGTTTAATTTGTAGGTCTGTGTGCCGTGCGTTGTTACATGTGTGCGGTTGTGCGCAGGTGGTCCACGGCAGCGTGCTGCAGCTGGGCGAGACGCGGCTGCTGTGTCACGTGCACGCCGGCTCCGACACGTGCGGACACTGCGAGCCTGGACTCATCATGGACAGTACGATCACAGTTGTTCCTTTTCAATTTTTTCAGGGGCAATCGAGCAATCGAAGCCATTTTCATAACTACCGTCGCCCACAGATATCCGCATAGAGGTTATACAGATGCATTGCTCTCTTTCCTCCTCCTCCGTCCATGGGCCACCGGCTACTATACACGCCGCACGAAACGCGACACAGCTGTCATTTTACACTGGCTTTCGTGTAAGCGAGAGGTATCTCTCTGGTCGCGCCGGCCCAATTCGGCTACATGCATGCATGCAGCGCGGCACTACCTTTTACAAGACCTGTTTCTTGCTAAATGCGACAAAGAATCAATTAATAATAATAGTAATAATAATAACTCTTGTTCTCATAATACCGTTGCAAAGTGACGGCTATGCTGGCATGTGACGTGTGGGTTTGTGAGATTTCTGATGCCCTCCAATGGGAGTCAAGTAAGGCTAAATATTTACAATGTGTATCGTCTAATGCGGATGTCTATGGGCGTCTTTGGTCATCAAAACTCAAAAAGTTACTTTCGTGGTTATTGGCCAAATACAGGTTTGCAGGTGACACGCGCCATGGCTTATAGACAATAATACAGTTTATTTTTATTTCCTATATAATAAATTATATTCTTTAACAAGTCACATAGAATTATTTATATAACTTTCAAATTTAATCCGTGACGTTGTTATTATTGGTGTTCAATGCCTAGCCTGAAATCTAAGGCTACAATTACAAAATGTAAAATCACTTTGTTTAGCCGTCTAGCCCCCTCTGTCTCGACTCTGAAAATGCATTCTCTTATGTCGGAATACCATACCATCGTAATACGTACGAGGGAATAGACTGCGCTTGTGCCTGTCTGGTTAAGGGTTGCAACCGTCATAAGTGTCTGACAATTTGTGACATAATTTTTTTATATTTTTATAAAGTAAATATGAAAAAAATAAGCTTTATATTTTAACGAAAGTAAACTTCATACTCGCTGATCGTTCTTACTTGTGTTAGGGACTTACGCAGATAAACTTTCAGCTTTAATAAAAGGACGAAAGTCTGACGCTAGCTGACTCCTCTATCAGTTGACTAGTGTGTAATGTAATGATGACCGCTGTGCCAAAACTGTGCCAATCAATTTGTTCTCAGCGCAAGAAAAAGAGAAGAAAGTAGCGTACACGCGCACGTGCAGCGTGCAGAAGCAGCATCAACTGGAGTTGGCGCGGCTGAGGAACAAGTACGCGCCGCAGCCGAAGGCGATAGAGGAGAAGGCGTACAACGACCGAGCGCAGGCGCGGCGCGAGCAGGTCGGCTCCTCGCACGTCGCGGAGAAGACGCAGACCAGCGATATAGACACGTGAGTGTAGAACAGCGCCATCTGTCTCACGAGTTTGGTATTATATACTGTTCTCTAGATGGCGCTATTACAGACAAGCGATATATATATGTACACATAAGTATATTGTAGACAAACATAGGGCGTAGACGCAAGCAGGTCGGCTCGGCTCCACGTCAGCGTTGTAGACACGTGAGTATAGAACAGCGCCATCTATCTCAAGAGTGGGGTATTATGTACTGTCCGCTAGATGGCGTTATTACACTTCCGGTCATGATATAGTCTCGTAAGTATATTGAGACAGGGGGCGGGCGTGGTGCGTTCTGGTCGGCCCATCGCTTGGTGCGTAGAAGATGGACGCCAGCGATGTCGACACATGAGTCTAATGTAGCGCCATCTATCTGTGCCATCTATGAGTGAGATATTATGTACTGTCCACTAGATGGCTCTACTATATGCCAGGTCAGGTATATTTACTTGTTGAGCAGTGGCAGGGTTCCCTGGGGGCTATACACGTATACTCTCAGACGTAAGTCAGACACATGTAATATAGTAGTTATAAATAGCCGGTGACCCATAGAGGTGGGTGGAAGCAGGAGGGCAACGCATCTGACCTCTGTGCGCATGTATATGAGCTGCGGTAATCATGGAAATGACCCCAACTACTCGTTTGACCCTCTATAAAAAAGCGATGGCTTTGCGAACAAATTTCGTGACGTTTGAACTTAACAAAACTCCTAGAATTGGGCCTCGAATTGGGCCGGCGCGACCGGGGATGTATCGCACTCACACGACACCGACGTAAAGTGCTGACGCTTTTCGTACGGTGCGTAAGTATCTGGTGGCCCATGTAGCAGAGAGTAAGATGGACATCGCATCTTTATTGACTCTGTGCGGATGTCTATACAAAACTCTCCTAGTAAACGTCAAGATTAAACATTGTGGGCCTTAGTAATAAACATAGATTATGTTTATTCCAAGTATAAAACTAGAATCAGTCAAATTCCTTATTATTAAACTACGGAATTAGACATAATTTGACAGATACTAGTTTAATACTTGGAGTAAAGTTAATTTATGTTAATTAATAAGGGGGTGTCTGTGCAGGTGTATAGCGGCGGAGAACAAGGGCTTTAAACTGCTGGAGAAGATGGGCTGGTCCAAGGGCGAAGGGCTGGGGAAGGACAACCAGGGCGATACGGAGCCGGTGAGTACTTACAACTTTTTTTTGACGTATCTCTGTTTTATGTCGTGATATTTTTATTAACTTTTGGCGAAAGATCAGGATGTGATGTCGCGTGCCTGTGTGTTTATCTATAGCGTCACGTCTCTTGAACGGATTATCCGATTCCTTTAGTTTTTAGCGTTAACAGTTTAATAATATAATATAATAATAATGATATCTGTGCACTTTTAGACACTACGTTAGTCTAGCCCCGCTGTAAGTACCGTAACGACTTCTGTTACGGGTACAACACAGCGGAAATATATTTAAATTTTTATTATAAAAATAATTATATATAGACATGTATGACCTAGACGGGATTCGAACCCGAGACCCCTGGTTCAACATATCCGAGCTCTGTACCACTGCGCCAGCCGGTCGTCAAGGTAACCATATCCATCCGTAACATATATGGACATAGAAACATCTATAGTGAGTGTAAAATCACAAATAAATAAATTTTAGAAGTCGCAGCGTTCTAGGACGACTCTATTATATAGCTATCTATAGAGATCTATAGAGCTATATAAAAAATAGCCACATATATGGACATAGTATACATAATAAGTGTAAATTCACAAATAAATAAATTTTAGAAGTCTTCCAGTCCTAGGACGACTCTATTATAATATAGCTATCTATAGAGATATATAGAGCTATATAGAAAATAGCCAAGAGAGCAGGATAAGTGCATAACACAAATACACCATCTATGTATATGTATATCCCTACGACCGGAGAGAAATCAGCAGGATCTATGGCTTCACGCCCTCTCGGAGTCACGAGACACACACCCATTGCCAATTACATGTCTTGGGACTGTTATTATTATTTGAAAAATCTCAATAACACTTTTTTCGGTCCGACCCAGTATCTTCTTTAACACGGGATCTCACTAGCTATGGTTGATCCACTAAAGTACTATTTAGTAAAAAAATAAAAGTGTATACAGCGTCAAATTGTAAATTCGGAAAATTTAGAAATACTAGCCATAAACAAAAGTCTCGTCGTTAAAAAGAAAATAAAAAACATTTCAGAAAGGTTATGATTAACCTCTATGGTTGATCCACTAGACGACGAGGCAGTCAAGGCCAAAATAATACTAATACAGCGTCAAACTCTAATTTCAAAAAGTGAAAAAGTACTGGCCATAAACAAAATTCTCGTCGCAAAAAAAAGTAAAAACATGTCAGAATGATTATGATTAGCCTCGCAGACGGGATAACTAACCCCCCGTGTGTTATTGGGGACCGGCGGATGAATTATTATATCTCCATTACGAAACGACGTGACTAATTATTTCACGTGAAGAATATAATTATTTAAATTCAAAAAATATGAAATAATAACCACGAGGCTATGTTGGCGTCGGGTTCAGTAGATGCTGTTTTGGAAGAATTTCTTCTTTCTTCTTTCTTGGAAGGTTTTTCTTTTGGTCTAGCGTTAGGGTCACTTATTACCTTATTTTTGGCATTCATGGGTTGACACCATGGCACGTTGAATCCACGGAACGTCACATACCACATGAAATGCAAATGTGAAGCGACATCTTCGAGATTGTTTTATACATAATATGCATTTCCCCGATACAACCTCTTCACTCAGGTAAATTAACTGAATATTTTTAATTTAAATATATTAGCGACTTGGAAATTCTAGACAGATTTTTTTTTTATTTTTTGTTGATTTTTTTTATCAATCCACAAAGGGATCCACAATGTCCCTTCATAGATGAATATGTTATAGAATATAATTCCAAAATATTATGTTCCTCTTAAATGTTAAAAAGAACGAACATTTAAAAGACATTTAACATTTTTGTAATTCGATGTCCGGAAAAAAAGAAAAACAAAAAATATAATAAGGTTTATTGCTATTGCTTCGTCGTTTAAATTACTTAAAAAAAACTGTCATCAATGTTTTCGCGCAAAATCCCAGTTTGTGGAGTAAAATCGAGAAATGTCTGGAAAACCTTTAGGAATATCCTCCAGCGACCCCTAACGTTTTTTTGGTAATAACTCTGTGTGTAGGTCAGCCGGGCTCTACCTGCCCATTTAAAACAATTTGCATACTTTTTTTTCGCGGTCTCGCATTAGGCCGCTCCGAATGACGGGCCGCCATTAACTTTTGTCCAGACCGCGTTTAGGACATGTTAGGGCGCTGATTGACGATCTGTGGCCGAAAAAATGAAGCGAGCGAATTATTTATATTCTTGTGTTGGCATTGCGAATTGTTTATTTGACATGCCATCGTCTATTTGCTGCCTGAGTCGCCTTGAAACTTTTTTAAATGAAAATTTTAGTCTATTATGTCAAATGGAATCTTCACTACTTCAATCCCCTTTATTTTCCTGTACATCTAACGCTGGAGCTCTTCAAAACGAGACCATAACGGATTCTTTATAGCTTTATATGTAGCTATCTTCCCATAATAATTGGGCTAAAATTGACAGACGCTAATAATAATATACATATAAGATTGCTAAAATGTTCCTTTAAAATCAGTCTTGGCGACTAATTTAGAGTTGTTGCGTGAATGTGTGCGTGTGCGAGTGTGTGCGTGCGTGTGCGTGTGTGTGTGTGTGTGTGTGTGTGTGTGTGTGTGTGTATATGTCAGTGTCTTTGAGTGTTCAAGTGAGATGATAGTGTTTGTTACTTGTGTAATGCTTTGTGTATGTGTTCTGTGGTAATGTTTGACTCGTTTTTATGAAGCGCGTGCGAAGCCGCGGTCGGAAAGCTAGTACTTTATAAATACAAAACACATAAACTAGACATACAAGAATCTTAAACATGGCGTATATGTGGAAGAAACGTATTGTGAATTTACAGGTTAGCGTGTTTAATCATCTGGATCGGTAATAAAATACTTTCTACGTGTAATGGTACGTGGGGTAAAAACTGACTTGCCCGGTCGTCTGTGACGGTTTTACGTTCAGACATTTTAAGTGGACCTGAGGGGGGAACACATCCTATGCAAGGTTTAATTATCAAATAACTTTGAAAACAAATTGAAATTATTTATGTTATTTATTTATTTATTTCTCCTTACATTAAAACTATATGTAACATTAACAAAACCATGTTCTATTTGACCTTAAAGTAAATGTAAGGAGCTCGTGTCTGAGTTAGGTTGATCCTGTATTACAGATCACCAGGTCCCTATGCTGTATTTATGTGTTACAATTACAAGTAAAATGCTCATAAGGAGAATTTAAACAATTTGTAATTAATCTTGTGCGCGCGCGTTAGTGTGTGTGTGTGTGTGTCTGTGTGTGTGCGCGTGCGTGCGTGCGTGCGTGCGTGCGTGCGTGCGTGCGTGCGTGCGTGCGTGCGTGCGTGCGTGCGAGTGTTAGTATATGTGCGTGCGTATGTTTGTAGCTGTGTATACGTTTTACTTTAGTAATTTTTCTGTATCCTTATAATCAAGGTTTTGTAACCATTCTTTAAGCAATAATTTACATTTATCCCTTGTATATGGTATATTATGAAACCCGACTGTGTAAATATTATTTAATTGTATATTAAATGTGTCATTTGACTCAAGACTGTAAGCCGTTCTAGCTGTGACGTGTACATAGAAATCTACACACGTAAATACGTAAAACAATGTTACTTATGACGTATTTGGGTAAAAGTACACTTATCGAAACGCGTGACCTCCGATATAACGTTGCAATTTGTCTGCGGTCTATTTATCCATTTAAGTCACTGTTGACCTTTCAGTTATTAAAATCGGTCTTGAGGTCTTGAACTCTCTTGATTTGAAACTTTAAATTGAGAATAAAACAAGATAGTCCTTGGTGTTAAAAACCGTATTTTATCCAGCGCCGGATTCAATTCTGTCGCGGGTTGGAAGACTTTTGAGTTGAGAAGGGGGCCCTTTCATAGGTTTTTTTTTTTATGATATAGGAGGGCAAACGAGCAGCTGGAGCCATTTTCGTGACAACCGACGCCCACAAACATCCGCATAGAGGCTATACAGATGCGCTGCCCTCCTTTCTCCTCCCACCTCCATGGGCCACCGGCTACTTACACACAGCACGAAACGCGTCAGCACAGCTGATGTCCCTTTACGCCAGTCTCGTGTAAGCGAGAGGTACCTCCCCGGTCGTGCCGGCCCAATTCGACTGCATGCAAGCATGCAGGGTGGCACTACCTCTTACCAAAAAGGTACAAAAATGGTCATAAAGCCCATAAGTCTTACGGGGCCCGGAGTTGCAGCCGCTCTGAGCCTCCAACTGGATCCGGAGCTGAGTGTATCGTAGTAATATTGTATCTAATGTCTGGATTTCTATTTGAGTAGTCTCCACTCAGTATACTCCTTGTCTTATATACTACTTGTCTTCTTCAACATAGTAGGTAATGAGTTTTGATTATAATGATGCGTCCACGTTCGTTACACATAATTACCGAAGACGGATGTAACACGGTCAGTCCGGCGTCAGTTCAGTCTGTGATTGATTTTAGACTGATGGAAAACAGACTGATGCTCATAGTCTGCACTAGTGATGCGACTCGAGCAGGAATTTGCGACTCGAGCCACTCGAGTAAGATTGTTCCCGCACTCCATTTATACTCGAGTAAAACAGTCACTCGAGTGAAAATGTCACTTGAGTTCACTCGGCATCCCGAGTGTGCTCGGCGCGACGAGTTCACTTGTCGACTCGAGTGTACTCGACGCGACGAGTTGACTCGGCGACTCGAGTGAACTCGGTCAACTCGGTACGCCGAGTTCACTCGGTGATTCGAGTTCACTCGGTAACTCGAGTTCACTCGGTAACTCAAGTGCAAGTACTCGAGTAGTATTTTTTTTCACTAGAGTACGAGTTTGAAAAACTGACTCGAGTGACTCGAGTAAAAACATGACACGAGTTGCATCACTAGTCTGAACTGACGGCAGACTGACCGTGGAACCTTTGTCTAAGACAGCCATACAATCTGTCGGATGCCCGATGTGAAAGTCTCAGCCGACAGGCATCAGTGTCGTGGTATTTTAAAACTAGCTGAGCCCGGCGGTTTTACCCACATAAAATCTTTCCCTAGAGCATTCATTTTTTTGGACAAAAAGATTGTTCTGCCTAGTCGGTAAAGTTCTGTCACATGTTTGATACGTGCTTGTTTTTAGAATGACCATTTTAATAACCATATCAAAATGAAATTAATGAAAATTAAAAAAGTTTTATTCAAAATAAAATTACAGGAGTTACTTTTTGAACGTCAACAATTACATCTATCGCCGGTTCAATCCTAGCCCTGTCCTGAGAAGAACCGGCGAAACAAACTCAGCGGGCCTCATGATGTGATAAAATATAAAATTAAAAATATGAAAATACATTTGCATATTATAAATGATATACAATTTATTAATTTACAATAATTATGGTACGGAAACAGCCTGGGAGGAGGGTACTAATCCCAAGATGTGAAATCTGTCACAAAATCTGTTACCTTATAGTATGCCTACACAAACGCTCTGTGACAACTTTTTAAATTTATTAATCGAAAGTTTTGGACACTTTCTGGGATTCTATTCTAGAATTACTCAATCTATGAATTGGTAGGTATATCTAATTTGTGCCTGTTTCTCGTATTCCTATTATGAATATCATTTTTAGGGTTCCGTATCTCAAAGAGAAACAACGGAACCCTTATAGGATCGCTTTGTTGTCCGTCTGTACGTCTGTCAAGACCTTTTTCTCTAAAACGCTTGAAGAGATTAAGCTGAAATCTTTGTCAAATACGGAGGTCAGTTACGTCTTGATGCCTTGAAAAAATCACACTTCTAAGTTAACGCAATAAAAAGTTATAGCCATTTATGCACAAATTTTGTATGAAAACGCACTTTTTCGAAAACCTATAGGGTACTTCCCGTTGAGCTAGAATTCTGAAATTTGGCAAGAAGTAAGACCTTACAGTAGACATATAGGAATAAATCTAAAAATTGGTAAATAAAATTTATATCACTGGAAAAATCATTACCAACTTATGCATGTAGTTCGTTTCATACTAAATGTATGCAAGCACCCGCATATATAAGTTTGTCGCAAGGAAGTGTAATTTTCTCAACGTCTATTACTTTTGCTCATACCTCCCGTTCTTACGGAACCCTCGGTGTGCGAGTCTGACTCGCACTTGGCCGGTTTTTCGTAGTGGATTCACTAATGTTCTTTCTCTCTTCAAGACATTATCTAAAATGTATTGAGAATAAACAGTCAGTATGCCGATGTAATAGTTAGTAAATTGCACGAATTCTAGCTCGCTATTGCAGCACGAAAATAGTGTTTATGACCGCAGTATTTCCCCGCCATCAGTATGCCGTAAGACATGCTGTGAAAATAATTAAAATAAACTACTTTAGCAGTGTATTCCTCTGAGATTTGTCTAATTTTTCTAACTGCGAATGCTGCCGAACTAAGCCTATTCGCAAGCGTGATATGGGGACCCCACTGTAGTTTAGAATCTAGTGTTATTCCTAGGAAAATTGTAGAGTGCACTAGATCCAGAGTTTCGCCATTTAATAGTACATTGGTCGGAACCTGTCTAGCATTAGATAAAGTTTAATTAATAAAATGGACCTTTCTAAGTTAATTACGTTTATTCAAAATTAGCCCCGCGATTTTGAATACACGCCTTCAAACTGCCCTGCCAGTCCTCTATAAGAGTACGAGGTCCATGTCAATATTGGCTGCTGCTTTGATAAGGAATGCCTTTAGTGATTCCAAATTGGGACGTGGTTTTGAGCAGGCCTTCTGCTCCAATTGTTGCTATATTTTGTAATCCAACGAATTTAAGTATGGAGTGGAGGAGGGCCAGTCTTCGCGCCGGATGAAGTCAATTTCACGCTCAGTCAGCCAGTGGGCTGGCACATAATCTTGCTGAAAAAGCCAGGACCTCTAATAACAGGACCTGTAATAAGGTTCAATAAACCTTCTAAATTCAAATTAAGAAACATTTTTGTGGCCGGCATTCTAATAGAAAAGTTTTTATTGCGTCACAGAACTTATGACCTGGCTGTGTATTATTTGTGATTATAATTTATATAGGTAGGTATTATAATGTGAAAATTTTCATTCACATTCGTGTAGCGATTTTGCGTGCAAGTATTTCAAACTTTCACGGTTGTTACTGAAAGGTAGACAGAGAGAAACAAGCGTACCGATCCTCTCAGATTTGTCTTGTCTTGCTTCCATTATTCTCTTCATAAAGTGACTATCTTTTAAGGAAGCAATTTAATCACTAAAAATTGCGTAACTAGTGAAATGGGCAGTGCCGCTAACGACATCGATTTACTGCTAAATCGATTCTGCAGAGCATAAATAATAGATTCGAATGACAAAATCTGGGCGTATAATGCAACCACTTATAAAATGTATTACCGCTATTGCCTGGGCGCAATTTAGTCATTTGTCGTGTGTCAGTCGTGGGCCGTAGCCAGGGTTGCCAGTAAAACGATTGTCTCGATATATCAACATCGATTAACTCGATTGTGATCTATCTCCAACAACGGTTTGCGAATTGAAAAATTCGCGAACGTGACAATAGATCCGAATTTAAAAACTTGTATCTTCTTTTCAGTCTGTGTGCGGGTTCTATAACTGTGTAGGTATTTTTCTATCGATCTCCTCTTCAACGTTTTTTTGTACTATAGTATAGGCAAACGAGCAATCGGATCCTTCTAATGACGAGCGACGGCCATAGACATTCGTACAATTCATGCGCAGTTGCATTGCCCAGTTCCTCAGGCATATTTTGGTGTCGGTTCTGCGCCTTATTTCTCTAGTGTTGGAATAGCGGAAAGCACGCAATAAGGACTGTACCTACCAAATAATCTAAAAAACATTGAGTTTTCAAATATTTTGTTATATATTAACTAAAATATCTGGAATGTCAACCCTTTCCGGTGACCGCCTCAGCTTGAGAAATGGGTTTAGTGGCATGGAAGAGTATCGAAGTAAGTTGTAGACAAATCTGAAGTTAGTCTATTCTAAAGAGTGTCAAAGACTATATAACGGCATATTTAATAATCTCCTGTCACGATGTTCCTCCTCTACGCACCTTTGTCCATCTTAAAATGTGTATAAATAGGCTTATTAGGAACTCAAAAACACCCTTATAAAGTAACACTTTGATAAGAGTTATATATTCAATCTTTAATCTACACATTCTTGTCTTCACACTTCTGTAACACTTATAACTTTCATCAACACTATTTGGATAGCATTAAATCCCTTGGCTATTTGTTATTTCGATTTACATTATTATAATAATAAATCTATTACAACAATCACTTATCACAGCAAATCATGGCCGATGGCTATTAAACTACTATCAAAAAAGCGAACAAAGTTGCCGACAGCGACTAGCATGTTTGTCGGGCTCGAGTTTGTACAGGCTTTGTGTTGACTCAAAAAACCGTACATTTGGATATTTGGTCTGTACAGTGTACACAATGGAAAAGAACGTCCCTCGATGTATCATTCGTAGTATCGGTCATCATCATTATCGTTTGATTGACGTATTTATTTTAATGTCTGCGTAAAAACGTTGACATATTTAGGGTCAATTTGTAACAAGTGTTTTTAGTGTTGGGTGGTGGACTTTGCTATCATCAGTCCATCAGTCCAAGGTCCAACCATAGTGTGATCGCTTTTGCCATTTACAAAAAAAAATAAAAGCGACAGGCGTCAAACGTCAATCGCGAGATCGGTCTTTTGACTAAATATGGCGACCGCAATGGATTTTTTTCTGTGACTTTTTCCCAAGGAGCCTGGAGGCATCACTT
>LUGF01029985.1:616377-632747 GCA_001625245.1 Calycopis cecrops
ATATTGCGGATAATTATCTGTGATTCAACTATCTTTAATTTTCTAAACTCTGTTTATTTTTAAAATCTTATTCTTTGGTCACAGTTTTTAAATTACAAACTATTTTCGCGGACTGAATACAGCGTATAAAGCTGTATAGGGAAAAATTCAATTTAAATTTGTACTCGAAATGACGAGTGTTGTGTGCTTATGAATATTGAGCAGTTATGCTCATAAGTATTTATTTGTTCTCTCGTCTAGACAATTGTCTAGAATAGATGGTTAAACAAATAAACAGATGAAATCATATCTGCTTTTAGAAATGTATGAAGGCTTTTAGTATTAGTTTATTCAGAGTGCGGTATAATACACAGCAATCGGAGGACAATTACTTTGTTTATTCACATTAGAATCATTTTATATTTGTATGACGTTTTCGTTTACAGTTAAAAATGATTATATATTTTTAACGTTTCTTTGTTGTCAATACGAATAAAGACGAATGGTACTGGGTTCATTATAAAATATTTTAAGCAATCATGTGATTTTTGTTCTCCATCATTTAGTCATGCTGGGGTTGTAAATATTTTGTCAACTTTTATACTGTTCACTGTTTATTGATTATATAAAAACAGGTCAAGATAGAAAACTCAGTAACAAAACAAAGTGGCAAGCGACAATATTACAAGTAAAACATTCTAAGTCCGGTTAATAGTATAAGGGGGCTAGGGTTAGAAAATATGCGATGTTTGATGATGATGATCCAAATATCGGATATTTGTGACATATATGCGATATATATCCAGTTTGATGTATATCCAGTTTGTATGAAAGTCATGTTGTGATTAAAATCTTTTTTTTTCTTTAATTTATCTTATGATTAAAAAAATAAATGATTAAAAAAACTAACATATTTTTCATGGTTTATTTATATACGTAAGTACTTACTTAAAATCAGACAAATGAAACCAAAACATGAAGTTTTCTTCTAGACCAGGCAAAATCTACTAAAAACATAAAATATTCATAGATATAACTCAAAAAGTCATTGGATATATATCGGATATATATCATAATATACATATATCCATTGATATATATCCTTCAAACCCTGAAGGGGGCAAACGAGCAGTTGCAGCCATTTTCATAACGCCCGCGTAGAGGTTATACTTATTACTCGTCATAAGGGATCCTGACACCTACCGTTCATATTTATCATTCTATATTCAAATTATCATCTCTTGAAAATACTTCAATAATAATATGTAATAATGAATGAATCAATAAGTACATATTTTCAGTATGTCTAGTGTATACCAAAAGAACTACTTTTTATAACAGATGCCAGCTAAAATAATGAGCTATGCGCGTTTACATACTGATATTCGTTACCTACGTCACAGTCGCTCATGTGCATCCACATTACATGCATCTGACGTCACACTGTCTTTAATGCCCATATTAAGATTGTAAGAAAACGGCCGACTCTAAGGGTTTTTAAATTATTTCATTGTGGAGCCATGAATGCTGAATCATAACTGTGGAGCTTTAACTTTCTCGAATGTGGTTTTATGGAACGCTTAGGGGCCTGTAGGTATAATTTGAGCCCATCACCGGGGAGGCCATATATGGACTTTTTCCTTTGTTTGTGTCTGATATGTGTAATTGCACGTTTTGTGGTGAGGGTGGACGCGAGCTACAATAAAAAGCGTTATTAATTTGTAATTATTGCCGTTCTTTACGGGCCATTTGTTTGTTTAAACTGATATAATATTTTGTTTTAATAACTAGACTAATATTTTAACAGATTAGGGTTGTGTTTAGACGATATAAAAATTAGTTTAATATGATATTTATAAATGTGTTAATACTTTGTCTGGTCCCCATTTATACTTATAAATGGGGAGATATTACAAAATACAGCATAAATAAAAGATACAAGTATTAATTATAAATTTATTAAATTTTCTGACTGGGTTGATACTTGGTAGACGTTCTCTACACGTTCAACTACCGATGTTAGCATGGGTGGACAACCGAACTATTGGAGCCATTGGGTGACTTCCGACAAATAGGCCACCGGCTACTCCCGAAGCGTGACAGCATCACTTTTAAGGTGGTATATGAGAGAAAGACCTTCCCAGTCGTGCCGGCCCGTTTCGGCTGCGATTTAGCAACT
The DNA here is from genome assembly GCA_001625245.1 of Calycopis cecrops. Taxonomy (NCBI): domain Eukaryota; kingdom Metazoa; phylum Arthropoda; class Insecta; order Lepidoptera; family Lycaenidae; genus Calycopis; species Calycopis cecrops. Next base: position 618,536 of record LUGF01029985.1, read on the forward strand.
TCTTACTAAGTGATTGTATTTTTTTTGCGATTTTTACAGTAGTATTGCTGAAATTTAAATTTAAAAACTGATTAGTCCAGACAACTACGTACGTCTATTACTTTTCCTATTGTTTAAGTAAATTACTTTCAATTTAGTCAATCGGCAATAGAGCCGTCTCAAAGCCTTTTACTGACATACCCCTTTTAGTACCACCCAAAGAAAAAGTTATTTAACTGACGCGTTTTCGAAAATGGGCCAATCCCAAAGAAAAACTTAAAGCTACAGGAATGATAACTTAATAAACTAGCAGGCTGGATATGGAGGTGTAGTGGCCATCAGCTGAAGTTAAGCAATAAATTAGACCTAATAAGGTCTCCTGTACGACGTACACTGGTAATATTTGTATTTACGCACGTAACGTTTAGCTGTTCAGCTTTTTGTAACAGTAACACTGTTGTGGGGACTGTAACAAAAACTTAACATTTGTAATTGTGTGACATTAAGGCGGTCTTCATTAAAATGCCAATTGCATCCTACTGATATTATAAATGAGAAAGTTTGTTAGTCTTTCACGCAAAAACTACTGGGTGTGATTGAAATTTGGTACTAATGTGCGGTGTGTACGTAGACGGCGGCCTGTAGGGTGTAGAGGAGGAAAAAGAGCAACGTTATGCCCATATGCGGATGTCTGTGGGCGTCGGTAATCATAAAAATGGCTCCGACTGTTGAAACCCAAATGTTGTCCAAGTCTGTTATTTTAGGCACATGTAAGACTTTTAACGACTTAATTACACACCTTTTTCTATAAGTTGATTGTTTAAACAAGTTAAGTGTTATGTTAAGATCACTTTAGTACACTCGAACACGTACAGAATACTAAGGCTGGTGTCTTGGAGCGCGCCTAGTAAGGAGTTGTTTTGAAGCTGCTACGGCAGGGCTTCCCAACCTTTTCTTGGTGGGGACTGGAGCCCTCTATCGTCCCTCAAATTTAATTTTCTCAATAAAATGCAAAATTCTAATAATTTAACATATTTTATAGCTGTTATTTACATATGATACGACTATTAATACTTAAGACTGTGTGAATGTGTACCAAATGATGGCATTTTTTGTTTAGACAATTTTTTGTTTTACTTTCAACTTCAACTTGAACCAAACAAAGCGGCGAAAAAGCAACTAACAGAATCGAAAGTACGTTTTTCCGTTACGTAACTTTCGATCCCTTGAATATGTGATGATGATATGTGAGACCTGTCAGACGCTGAAAAAAACATAAAAATCGGGCAGTTTCAGAGAGGTTGACCAACAACACTGTTATACGTGATTTCTATATATATAAGATGATCCTACTTTAATATTGTAAATGTGAATGTAAGTTTGTTTGTTACGATTTCAGGCCAAAACTACTGAACCGATAATCATGAAACTTTGTACTCGTATTCCTAGAGCTATTAGAAAAATTTTAGAAGCGAAAAAGAAATATTGTAGCAGATATTGGAATTCTATTGCAGTTCTATTTGAATGTATTGTTCATTGATATTTATTGAAGGGCTTTAACGCGAGCGAAGCCGCGGGAAAAGCTAGTATTCAATAAACATAAAATTTTTTGTTTCATAATTACATGTGTTCCCCCTTTGGCAATATACTTACCTCCGCAAGCTGGTGCCCCGGTTGGGAAGGCCTGCGCTAGATAATAGAGCGCGTCTAGCCGGTGCAGCCGCGTATGGCACAGGAAATCTCCGCTTCCGGCCGTCTGGCTCCGCAGTCCGCTCTCTCGCTAGACAATGAACCCTGCTAATGGCGGCCGGCCGCCGTACACTCCGCAAACGAATTGATGCACTATCTGTACGTGCCAATTAATTGGAGTGCGTGGCGGCTCCCTGTGTCTCTCCGTTTGGGACATGGCGTCTTCATTTGATGATTGTCTTTGACTCCAAAATACCTAGGTTTCTTTCGATGTGATTAACATTGTTAAAATTATACATTTGTTTTTACAATATTAACCCTTAAACTACTAGGGGTGATGTATGGTTCGGTTGGAGCAAGTTTAATGGAGATTTCACTGAAACGTCTCTTTTTTTCTCTAAGACAGGACTTGGGTTACATTTTTTTTCTAAATCTAAAAATCCTGTTCCACATATTCACGGTCGAAGACGGGGACATAAACATGTCAAATCTTAAAAAACCAAAAAATATTGAAAAATTTTAACTTATTTTGCGCGTATCCATAGTGGATCTGTCGTTTGTCGTGACTGTCTGTCTGTGTGCGGCATGTTTTGCACCCGTTTTCATTCGCAGATTTTGGATATAAAGCAAGAATTGTGTTACCTTGCCAGACTCGGTTGTAACATCTCCATGTTGCATGGTGGCTGAACCTCGTCTAGCTGCTCTCTTTTTTCTGGCTTATCTTAAAATGTTTCCCATTTAGATGGAGGAAGAAAAATCGAGTCATTTCATACTCCTAGATACTAGATTCTAGATACTAGATTCGGGTGTAAAATAACAGTTTTAGTTTTACGTTGTGAACCCTGGTTAGCAACGGTGGGAACGAGATGGGCCAAGCCATAACCTTCCAAAAAACACAATTGAGATCTTTGTAGTTATTTAGAAACATATTTAGCCCTATATGTATGTTCTATCTTAGCATCATCTTTTTTTCTTTTTTTTTCGACCGTAAGACCCTCTTTCCTCCACAGCTTACCATGTTACTTTTTAAAACCTTAGTGTGACATTTCTCTCTCCTGGTAACGCAGGTGTACACCGCCGCGGCCGTACCGCAGGCGAGAGCTGTGTACCCCGCGGACTGTACCTGCCGACCTTTAATGGTCTAGTGACTGGCCGTTTTTTTACCGTCCATGATACAGCACGCATTTATTCACCGTGTTGTCTATAAGTCGCGCACAATGAATCATCGTCGGATAATTTGGACTTATCACAACCGAACGCGGACGCCAAGCGAAAACCACCTCTGCGATTTGGTACTAAGGTGCTAACTCCCGTGGATAGTTGTATATATTTCATATTACAATTTGGTTATCTAGATGTGATGTTATCTCGCTTTCAGGTTATTACGGCAAACGCGCTAATTTAATGGTCACGAGCCGGTGATGGTGTGAGTTATGGGTATTTTTGTGACGTATTACGACCGCTGAAGTGATTATGCTGTGGTCGTAATTCGACCGTCTGGTCGGGTAATAAGCCTTGGGAATATGATTATTTGTTTCATTTGTCATGGCATCAACGTTAATAACAAAAGCCTATCTTTTTTATAGCATAAGAGGCCAGCCATTTTCATGACTAGCGACGCTCATAAACATCCGCACCGAGGCTATACAGATGCGTTGCACTTTATCCTCCTCCCTCCTACGTGAACCGCCGGCTACTAACACACCAGACAAAACGCGACAGCACAGCTCTCACTTTACACCTGTGTCATCTACATTATGTAAGTAAGCTTGGTTTAATGATATTGTGGCGAAATCTAAAGATACTTCATCCACTAAAGTCGATTCCATCCAATTAGTATAGATGTAGATAAACAGTTCATTGAAAAATAGGTACACTACATATGAAATAAAATATATTATAATGATAATGTCTTCCTAGCCGAAATTCGGGTACGGCGGCCATTTTTATAGTAACGAGACATCTGGGCACAAGTGTTATTATAGTGCACAGCTGCTTGCGCAAACACAAGTACTCTCTATAGTCTCTTATTCTCATACTCGAATGGGACGGTGGTCCAACACCACTGGAGAGGAATGAATCGCAGGGACGATGGCTTAAGGTGCTTGCTAAGGCACACCGTGTGTAACACTGCCAGCTTCCGGACTTGCAACTGTTATCCTACTAATATTATAAATACGAAAGTTTGTATGTTTGTTTGTTTGTTTGTTACTCCTTCACGACATAACTGCTGAACCGATTTTCTTGAAATTTGGCACACACATCGAGAGTAACTTTTTTTATCTTAACACAGGGATGCCATGGGGTGATTTTGTATTTTCCACGGGATCGAAATTGACGCGGGAGAAACCGCGGGGCGCAGCTAGTTTGAAATAAATATCCAAATAACACTTTGTGATTCGAACCCGGGACCTCACAGACAGTTTGGTGGAGATGAGGTAAAAATGTGTTGACCGAAATAAAGAAATAAGTATACATTTTACGGTAGCAACTCGGAATTGAGATTCCTTTATCGAGGTTATCACGGTGATCTGCCTCAGAAGTGTTGCTGAGATGGATGTCTGCCGCTGATAACCTTCGGGGTTAGTGTGAAAGGAAAATCATTTTAGTAAACACTTAGGTATTGCTGTATGCACAATAAAACACCTATTTGCCTGTTTGTTTTATGTTTTTGTGCGAAAGGTTTAGCGGCCAGTCTCAATGATAACATCTTTGTCATTTACGTGTTGCAAGATTGATTGTCTGTCTGCATGCCGTGAGGTACGGCACCGCGTTCTAGAACGTTTTGATGTGAAACAAACATATATTTATCATCAGCGTCGCTTATCAAGATCACCTTGGCTTGATATTTTTATTTGGCGCGATTTAAATTTTAAAAAAAATCGAGAGTTTTTTGTTATTTAATATTTGTAATGAGTTATGAGTCCAGATGCTTTAAATTTCCTTTATTACGACCGGGCACATATATCTCTCAATGAAAATAATTTTATAATAATGTATAGGTACAGACCATCTGTCGCTATATTTTACCGCGCCTTTTCATGACCAATTCATGGCCCATGAGTGTGGGAAGAGGAAGAAAGGTAACGCACCTGTATAACCTTTATGCAGGTGTAGGTTATGAACATGGATCTCACTGCTTGTTTGCCCCCTTATACTAGAAAAAAGTCTCCAGTTGCAGGTTTCTACGGGGGGCGTCGTTGGTCAAAGGGATCCACTGATCGTTAGTTGTACCGTAAAAACATGTATTTACAAATGAAAATTATTTTTGTTCCAGATACCTCTGATAAGCAACGAAGGTAAGGCGGGCCTCGGGGCCGCTCCGGTGCCTGCGGCTACAGCGAAGGCGTCCAGAACTCTAGGACCAGCCACCATGAGGCTGGCCGCGAAGACCAAGATGCTGAGACCGCCAGCGAAGGCCTTCCAACAGCCAGTGGACCAGGACTCCGATTGAATGCCATCCTGCATTTATACAGTGGCGTAGTTAGGCATAGTGGGCAATCGCCTATGGCCTCGTATTAGCAGGGGCCTCACAAGGCCTGATTTGATAGAAAAAGGGCCTCGATGATGGGACTTCGCCCTCGCTTTCAAAACTCCACGCTACGCCACTGTTTTTATAGAATTGTTCAACATATAACTAACTTTAATATTACATCTAAAATTAGTCGTATACAAGGTATAATTATTTATGAACTTAGAATAACACTTATTTTAGTCACAATGTATTGTTGAATTATTTTAAGACTTTAAGTAATAAATATTTTATTATATTTCGTATATTTTATTTATATATAACACACATTTTATAAGTATAACGAAGTAAGTTGGTAACAGGTAGTGCCACACTGCATGCTTGCATGCAATCGAATTGGGCCGGCACGACCGGGGAGATACCTCTCGCTTACACGAGACTGGCGTAAAGTGACAGCTGTGCTGTCGCGTTTCGTGCGGTGTGTAAGTAGCCGGTGATCCATGGAGGTGGGAGGAGAAAGGAGGGCAGCGCATCTGTATAGCCTCTATGCGGATGTTTGTGGGCGTCGGTAGTCATGAAAATGGCTCCGGTTGCTCGTTTGCCCTCCTATATCATAAAAAAAAGTAATAAGAGGTATGGTTTTAGTATGAGGTAGTGCCACACTGCATGCATGCATGCATGTAGCTGGATTGGGCCGGCACGTCCGAGGAGGTACTTCTCGCTTACACGAAACCGATGATTCGTGCGGTGTGTAAGTAGGTGGTCCATCGAGGGGAGAGGGGAAAGGAGGGCAACGCATCTGTATGACATCTTTTTCTATGTCTATGGGTGTCGGTAGTCATGAAAATGGCTCCGATTACTCGTATGCCTCCCTATACTATAAAAAAAAGCTCGAAAAAGGAGGGAAGATATCAGCTGATATAGATATAGAGATATCGCTGACAGCCACCATATTAGACTGTCCGCGCTTCAATAAATCCTGCGTCCCGTACGCATTTAGGGCGTATAAAATAATTGGCACCTCGTTATGTCTGCTTCCCGCGGTGATGAAGGTGGTATTTACCCTCCGTGTTATTGGTGTGTATTCAATATGGCTCCTGTTTTCAGGCCCCGAGCCCAATTAACCTGGGACCTGAGAATGGTATTGAATATAAATATAGAATTCATAGTATCAATTACGAGTCCCCTTTTCCCCAAGCTCCCCTTTGTTGGATAGGGTTTCTCCTGGCCCCTAATATTCTGACTCTGTCGCAGAAGGGAGAGATGCATCATATATAATAGCCTATGAAATGATTATCATGGCCAGAGAACGTGGAGACCCTCATGCCCCGACGCTGACATCCGAGACTGCTCGCGGTATATTATTGGTGGTGTTGTAAATTTGGACAGACTCATTTACATTTAGGACTGATGAACGGGTCAAGGTCTCGGGGAGCCGCTGGATGCAACCATTGGAGTGACCTGGCCAGCAGTGGATATCTTCTGGCTGAACTCTATTCCCTCATTCTATTATTTTGATAGGACGGCAATCCGACATGACCGAAGAGGCAGGCGCAGGACCGAAGGCTTAATGCTCGAGGCACGGGGACGTTACATCGCCATCTTGCACTCTAAGACTCCGGACTGTTATTAGAAATTGAAAAATCCCATTTGTCCCAAGCCCGGGCCCTCACGCTTGCCACTTGAACATGCTTACCACTAGACCACGAGGCAGTGGACATGATTTTCATCCACATTACATAATAAGGTCGTTAAGAGGTCACTGGCGGTTGCGCGGAGGTCGCGGCCAGCGCAGGCGCACAATACGGCAATTAACAGCTCCAGTGCTTGCACGAGATTGCGTTTAATTCATGCACTTTATATGCCATGGAAGAAACCTTTCGCGATACATCAGTCACAGATTATAGGAATCGTGGTAAGGCAAAGGCATAAGTACCTACTAAACAATTAATTAGATAAATACTGTATTTCATTACCAATCTGCCGAATTGGGCCGAGCGCCCTCTGCGGAGGTACCCTACCTACAGTTTCCAATTTCCCACCAAGGTTCAAACCCTTTCTTGGTGCTAGCCCAGGGGGTAACAGAACACCTTGGGCTCTTTGATTTTTATGGATTATTTTTCAGAATTCGGCACAACCCCGTCCATCGAGCCCTACATCACTGGACCCCACCCAGTCTGAGATGGCGCGTAAACGTCCCTGCCATCAAAAAAATGTATTCTATCTATTCTAGGGGGGCAAACGAGCAGTCGGGGTCATTTTCATGACAGACAATGGACATATGCATAACACCGGATACTTTCACACCGGACAAAAAGCGGCAGCACTCGCTTAACGCCGGTGTCGAGTTACGCAACGCATCTGTTATACCTCTGGTGTTACGGATGTCTGTGGGCGTTGGTGATCACATGCATCAGGTGACCCCACGTTTGCCTCCTATGCTATAAAAAAAAATAACGAGAGGCACTTCCACGATCCGGCCCAATTCGAATGGAATGTGTGGCGCCTCTGACATAAATCAGCACATCAACTTGGTTATTTGCGGTATACCGGTCAGTGGTCACTTCCATGACGGACGGCTTCATAGCAAATACTTTGTCTCCTGGCGGTCTGCCAAGCTTGAGAGGTGGGTTAGTACACTTGCTTGGATCGAGGTAACACTGAAATACCAAATACATTTATGGGCTTGGAAGGCAAGGACAAACCATGCTGATGATTATGAATATAGTAAGAGGTAGTGCCACACTGCATGCTTGCATGCAGCCGAATTGGGCCGGCACGACCGGGGAGGTACCTCTCGTTTACACGAGACTGGCGTAAAGTGACAGCTGTGCTATCGCGTTTCGTGCGGTGTGTGTAAGTAGCCGGTGGCCCATGGAGGTGGGAGGAGAAAGGAGTACAGCGAATTTGTATAGTCTCTATGCGGTTGTCTGTGGGCGTCGGTAGTCATGAAAATGGCTCCGACTGCTTGTTTGCCCCCCTTTACCATAAAAAAAAAATATCGACGTTACTGCAATTATGGCCAAATTTTTTTTTACAGTATAAGACGGCAAACGGGCAGTCGGAGCCATTTTCAAGACTACCAACGCCCATAGCTATCTGCATAGAGGTTATACAGATGCGTTGCCTTCCTTCCTCCCTCGCCGTGGACTACCGGAAAATCAGAGTCCGCACGAAAAGCGACAGCACCGCTGACACTCGTGTGAGCGAGAGGACCGTGCCGGTCCAATTCGGATGCAGTGCATGCCATTATCTCTAAAACAGGATGGTTTTCCTACAATATACAAAAAAACTCACATAATACCGGCGTAAAGTGATAGCTTTGCGGTCGCGTTTCGTGCGGAGTGTGAGTAGCCGGTGGCCCAATAGGGTATAGGTGATGCAGTTCACCGCTTTGCATAATATAATGGGCGTCGGTGGTCACCGAATGGCTCCGATTTCTCGTTTGTCCTCCATGCTAAAAAAAATACCTCCCGGTGTATCTATGGTTAAATAGAGATTTATGATGGTGTAGACTAGACCCTTCCACATATGATCATCGCATCCTCATTCCATTTATTCGGTCTTTTAAGTTCCGCTGAGTAGCCTTCTCCATTGAAATAGATTTTCCAAGACGTATTTTATTGTGTAGAACCTTACAATTTTAAGTTAAGATCTGAGAGGTGATGTTATGTATGTACTTTAGAATTAAGTCCTAGGCCAAGTAATCCCAATTGTATTTCTTTTTCTTTATAAATTGTTTAACGTTTATCAGTGTAATATGTACCTAAATAAATAAATTCCTATTTCTATAAAGAAATTTATCCATCTAAATATGACACAGAGTATTCTATCATATTTACCTATATATGATTGTAGGATAAATATCGAAATAGCAGCTAAGCGGGCGAGGGTTCATATAAATTATAAAGAGTCTTAAGTCATTATACAGATGCTATAATATCTGACCGCATATCTGTCAATATCGCTCTCTATACTAAACCCAAGGAGCACCGGACTTGCATTTATTACTTTAGTATTAAAGTAGGCAGTATTGCCTTTACATTAATATCTTCAACACTAAACCCCCTTTTTTTCTAGTCATTAATTTTCTATATAGATCATTAATATTAATTACAATTACTATGATTGTGGGACAAATATCAAGCAGCTAAGCGCGTGATAGAGTCCTACGCTAATATTACCAACACTAAACCCAGGTAGCGCTGCGCCGTTTTTTCTAGTCGTGAATTTTCGAGTGAAACGCTTTTCTAGAGTGAAAGGTCTGTGTGACCTCGGCAGGTGGGCATTAGCCATGCGTCGGCGGCGAGTGCGCCGTCTGCGTAGCTTCCTGTGCAGCCCCCACCCTCCACCCCGCACCCCGTCACCCGTCGCTCACCCGTAATTAACGGGCTCTGTTAAATGTTAATACGTACGACACTTTTTATTAACAACCTTATACTCATTAACAACTTATACCAATACGCTTAATTAACAACTTGTTGATTGTTTTTTGTAAATCATTTTGTTATTGAATTATATTGTGAACTGGTCTAGTAGATAACGGGGTAGAGTGAAGTAACGTGTAGAGGCGGCATTTATTTTATTGGTAAACTGAGATATTATATTTACGCCGTCATTTCTTATATTATAGTAGGTACTATTTAATTTATGCATACGGGGATTAACGCGAAACATACCGCATTTTCTCCTGATGTTTCGACCGGGACAGAGGGGGATGACAGTCATCCTGTGACCACGGTAGGTGCAACCCGGTCGAAACGTCAGGAGAAAAATCGGTATGGTTCGCGTTAATCCCCGTATGCATAAATTAAATAATCATGCAACGCGAAAGTTTAAAAGTATTAGTAGGTACTAATTTTCACCCATATTCTCATTTGTAACCGGATCCAAGTGTAGTTTTAGCATGACTTGTGTGTTTGGTTTGTATATTTCTCATAATGTGGTTAACTGAAAAGGCTGTCTGATAAACAGACCAAACGTCTATCACCTGTACCTACCTATAAAAAGGTAAGGTTGTTTGTTTGTTTGTTAAGGTGTGCACAGCACAACGAAAAAGCTATAAACGAAGAATTATTAATAATACCACAGCCCAGGTACACTTTAGTGTGCTAATCATAGAGTAGGGGAATCAAAGGATCACTGATCGACAGTCACACCGCATACGCATTGCACACATTAGACCCTGGGGGCTGGGGCATCGCTGGAAATGTCAACGAAAAATTATTCGCTACGATGGTTTTTATTTGACGGCGTAAGAAGCTAATAAGAGGTAGTACCACGCTGTGTTGTCGCGTTTTGTCCGGTGTGGCACCGGCTACTGCTCATTTGTCTCTTTATACTACAAAAAAATAAGTTCTATCTGTTAGGAGTCCCTTTGTCCCGCATATTCACTCATTGTAGTAAGAAATTCAAAAGACACTACTAAACAGTGTCTTTTGAATTTTCTTCTTTAAAAACTTGGTTACTGTAAAAGCTTTTAAGAAGTGGACCAGACAGTATGTACAGCAACGGTTTTAGAATACTGTTGGGATTAGGATAAGTTGTAACGATTTTGCTCAATCTAATATTAATTTATAATTTTGTATGAAACAAACTACACATATAAGTTCGGAATTATTTTTTCAGTGATCAAGTTATAAATTAGTTCTTTTCGGATTTATTCCTATTGGTGTGCTACAAGCTCTAGGTCTTAGGTTTTAGTAAAAGTGCGATACATACAAAAGTGCAAATAGCTGTAACCTAGGTTTTTTTTTTTAGGTAGACTCTACGCTAACAGGCTGAAGGCCCAGTGCAGCTTCATCTGTATGAGAGGCGAGTGCCCTAAGGTAGCTCAAGCCTCTGAATACCTTAGATATTGTTGCGTTAACATAGAAGTATGTTTTTTTCAAGCATGACGTGATAACAACACTCAGTATTTGACGTAAATTTGAGCTTGATCCTTTTTCTCTTTGAGATGCGTAGTCCTACAAAGAGTTCGTTAATAACTGTAGCAACTTCATGCCGCATCCAGTTACTCGATTTTAGACAAGATAGACCAAAGATGGCAGCTTCATTTAATCTTAGTTCTTCACTTGTCACAGGCCCTATCATATCATGTCAACGTGGACAACAAAAACTGGCCGGACAAACACACGTCCCGAGCAGGACAAGTATTATTATATGAATGGAACACGCCTTTTACATTACTCTGCATGTTTATAAGGCGTATATTATGATTAGTTCTTTTTAATGCTTTACTTGTAGGTTTCCCACACTTCTTTTCACACTTAAAGGTTTTAAAAGAGTAAAGCTGTACTGTTATTCTAGATTTTGAAGTACACAATGAAGAGGTTGTAGTCAATAACAATAATTCAACGACAATATTAATATTGTTGATGTGTTATGTATACGCGAATGTTACTCCTTGCAATAAAGCTACTTAACGGATTTTATTGCGGCTTATTTCATTCAGTCCACCGAGACCATGGTTGCTGTACAGCTTCTGAAACTTTGTACTTGTGAAAGAATTAAATAAACCGCAAAGATATCCATTGCGGTTTATTTAATTCTTATTTATAATATTATATAATAGTCTTATTTTTTAAATATTTTTTTTTATAGGATAAGGGGCAAACAAGCAGATAGTAGATGATTACCTCCGCCCACAGACATCTGCAAAACTCGAGGCTTTGCAGGCGAGTTGTTGGCCTTTTGAATAAGAGTAAACTCTTTTCTTGAAGAACCCCAGGTAGTATAGGTTCAGAAATACCGACTGTGGCAGCTCGTTCCAAAGTGATGTTGCGCGTGGTAAGAAATTGCGCCTGAAACGCATAGTTGTAGACTTTGGGACATCGAGGTGGTGGTGGTGGAACTTGGAGTTCTGCCGGGATGTCCTAAAGTGAAAACTCCTCGGAACACTCCTACGGTAGAAAATTTTAATAACAGTATTATTTTTCCATATTAGGTTTAAGCAGGTAGACGGGACACTTTTACCGGACTACGCGCATTGACTCCCCATAATTGTTATCAGTTGATCTCCATCCCTCTTCTCAAACCAGCCCATTTTCTTCTTTATGGTTTATGGCAAACGACAAATCGGAGCCATCTTCATGACTATCGACGCCCAGAGGCATCCGCATAGAAGTTATACAGATGCGTTGCCCTCCTCCTGCTCCCTCCATGGGCCACCGGCTACTTACAATACAGTAATTTAGCTGCAACGCATGGCTACAAACAGTCCCCCCACTCTCGGACTTCGGCCCGACGACAAAAACCGTACCCGGATACGATTCGGGCGTGAATCACCCATTCACATTCATGGAAGACGCAAGTGTTTAGAGGCACACAGAAATAACTAACGCCGGCTAAACAAAGTCTATATTTAAATGTAAAAACATAAACCAGCGGCAGGACGACCCCCGACTCGACTCCGTCGAAATAACCAGACGAAGAGTAAACAAAACGCTGCGCGGACTTCGGTTACGGTTTTTCACGTATACTCGCTCGTAGATCACATATTAGTACACTCGACTAGTGTCCATTTTGTTTTTTAGCGGATGGCGAACGAGCTGTCGGAGCCAATTTCATGACTGCTGATGTCCATAGACATCCGCATATACGCAGATGAGCTGCCCTTCTTCCTCCTCTCCACACACGAGAACATCTTCACTTTTCGCCGGTATCGTTTAAGCAAGACGTGTAGCTACAGTCGTTCTGAAGTCTAATGAGCGTACATTATTCAACTGCAGCTGTCTACCAGGCCCCGCAAGGGGCCTGGGGAGAAACTCGATCGGAGCTTTAAGCACCCCGCGAGTGGGATCTTCCGCACCCCGTTAATACAGGGCGGTCCTGGGGGGGGATATACCCGAGGAAAATAGTCGGTCGGTCGGAAGTCATCGCTCTGCAGAGATCTCACGTGGGCGGTCAGCCCCTACCGGGTGAGATCACCGGTTGACCCGGTGAAGGCCCTAGACCTAGGAAAGACCTAGGTGCGATAGGTACATTATGGAGTTTTCTTTTTATTTATATATCAGTTCGTCTTCCGTAAGAGCGTTTGTTAATGCAAAAAACAGAGTAGGCGTTGTCTAGGGTTTTGTTGTTGATAACGTGCAAGGGTAGAGCTTTAGGTGCAGCGCATATCGTTTAGCCCCATGGAAAATTTATCGGATGCGGTCTTTCGGTCTCTCAATATAGAAGATCTTAGCCAATAAATGTAATAATTTTTAACGGGCTTGGCACACCCACGTTCCCATCGCTGCTACTCTGTCTCGAAGATCAATAGCAACCACAACGACCCGTCTATATGATCTCCGGAATCCTAAGTGAAAACCCAAAACTGTCTTGGGACTCGCAACGAATTTAATCAGAAGAAAATAGAAGGAGTAGGAAGAAATTCAATAAATGTAATGTTCCACCGGTGTGCGTTGTTCTCGGACAGCCAACTTGTTGCTTCGCCAGGGTTTTGCCGTTCTGATTCTCAAAAGCAGCCAAGTCCAGGCGGCGGCGTTTCGAACGGCAGCTAATGCTCGTTTAATAATTTACTTTAAAATTTTAGAAGCTACTTGTTTGTACTCGCAAATATTATCGCATTTCGCAAATCTTCTTCTTATTTTCTTAAATATTTTTGATAATGTAAAGCGATACGTGTGAGCAAGTAGCAATATAATAATGCCACCAGGGACCACTAATTAGAACTTATTTTATGTACCTAATCATAATATTATTTTTCTCGGGATGTAAATTATCTCACATAATATCATACATACACAAAAATATCTTATTCATACATAAAGTAGCGTCCCGAGTAAGTTTTACTTTTTAAACTGGTCAGCTACAAACTATAATAACCAACCCAAACTACATCGCCTCTATGTTACACTGTTTTGTCTACATATAATAAAAAAGAAAACTATACATGAAAAATGAGTGCTCGAATTGCATAAAACTTTCAAAAACCATTGCTGAAAAGATAATAATTTCGTAAAAACGTAATGGAAATTATTTATGAAAAGGCGGCTCGGCTAAAAAGTTTTCCAAAAAGCGAGCGCTGCGAGGTCCGACGTCTCGTCTGCAACAGGTGGCAAGGCCGCC
>LUGF01029985.1:633835-645925 GCA_001625245.1 Calycopis cecrops
TTGTGTGCCTGATATGCCGGACAGGACTATCCATTCCATTGGCCTTTGGGCCTCAACTTATCTTTTCTCATCTAAGAGTGGCACAGGTCCCAGTCAAGAGTCAAGACCCCCCGAAGTGCGGTCACCTTGTCGTGGTGGGGGGCTTGCGTACCTCTGTGGTCCCCAGGGCTTTGCCGGACAGGGCTACCCATACTATACAGGCTTGGAGGGAGAGGCCAGACTAAGAGCAGCTCAGCTGCTGGGTCCTCCACCCGTCCCTCTGAATCAGCAGATGGCAGAATAGGACAACTGGCGGATCCGATTTCAAACAATAGTCCGAAATAGGAACGTGTGCGTGCTTCTTTGGAGCATTGGGGCCAGGGGTCAGGATGGGAACTTGATCCCATTGCACGGTTCCAACGTTGTAGCAGGGACTGTTCAATGGAGGAGAAGTCTCGCCTTTTCACCGAGGCCAGCCTGTCGCTGGAAGGATCCTGTTGCTTGCAGGTCCAATAAAAGCGGCTGAAGGCACCCGCAGGGGTTTAGTCGGGAGTGCATCCCAGATGGCGAGCTCGATACTGTACTCGCTTGAACACCCGGGCAGCGCCGGGGAATACCTTTACGCACGCTACCCGTTAAGGTATTCCCCTGCGTTACCAAAAAAAGGCGCCAAGAGCTATGCAATGCTCAGTAAACTAAACCAGTCGGAGTCTTGATAATTACCAACAACCATAGACATCGGCAATTTGAAATGAGACTCAAACTCCACATTTTAAGTGAAACTTACCATGTAGTTTGGAATAAAGTTATTTTTTATTCGGCATAGTCATTATTGAGATCTGGTCCTCTCCTCCTTCCTTCCCTTCAAAGGGCCACCGGTAACTTACAAAACGGACTAGTGTGGCATAGACGCACATGTGAGCGAGAGGTATGACCTTGCTCACGACGGTCCAGTACAGTATAATGTAAATACAAAACCCTCCAATTTTGTATCTTTTTTTCATTGTTATAATATCTGAAACTTTTAATTACAGTATCATTAACTACATTCGTGAATGCCGTGTAATACAGCAATAGATAAAACATGCTTTCACATACACACACACACACACACATAATCACATCTTCACTCCATAACCTAAAGGTAGCCACTAGCGGTGTCGAACTATCGATAGTTCCACTGTCGATAGTTGACCTCGAAAAACAGTTGGGATATCGTTAGGACTATCGATAGTAAAGATTGATATCTTTGATGCTATCGATATTATCGATAGTGTCGATAGCATAAAATATGACAATACTATTGATGACCTATAATAGTATAGATTTTATTGATAGTATATTTGATAGGCGCTGTACTATCGATCGTACAGAACTATCGGTTGTAGCGTTAGCATAGCGACTATCAAAGTTAGATACTATCGATAGTATCGATACTAATATAGATCATCAAAAATATCGATACTATCGATAGTCCTAACGATATTTTCACTATTGCCACACTGTCGATAGACTATCGATAGTCCATCGAACGCCATCACTAATAGCCACAGAGACACATCCTAACAGCAGCTTCAGAGTGCCACATAATATTATAATATTAAATAAATAATAATAAAACCTAGATAAAACATTCCCCATTATTAATAAACATAGAATAACTCTATCCAAGGAATAACCTAGTAATATACGGACATCTGTCAAAATCCATAATAAAAAACACATAAAAAGTATGGAATTTGATAGATGTCAGTTTATTACTAGGTTATTACTTGGATAGAGTTATTCCATGTTTATTAATAAGGGGGATTATGTCTACAAGCCACAAGTGAAATAAGCTTGTATTATATGTATTGTATAAACTTGTATTCAATGCTCAAACTGGTGATGAAGCTACAAATGGCTGGCCGCATGTCTGCCGCACGCTCGCTGCTCGCCGCTCGCCGCTCGCCGCTCGCACGCCGCACGCCGCTCCGCCCGCACAGACATATTCACTTACTAGATCCCTTTACAACACCCGATACGGCTGTGAAACGTTTAACGACGTTGCAATTATCCTATACCTGCGCCACGGCCGCGGCGCGGGGCTTGTGTTACACGCAGGGCTGCCAGCCGCAGTATACTTTATGGGGGGTTGGATATTCTGTGAAAGTCCTGTAGAAGGTAGTGATGCGACTCGAGTCATGTTTTTACTCGAGTCACTCGAGTCAGTTTGTCAAACTCGTACTCGAGTGAAAAAAAATTCTACTCGAGTGAACTTGCGCTCGAGTTACCGAGTGAACTCGAGTCACCGAGTGAAATCGGCGCACCGAGTTGACCAAGTTCACTCGAGTCGCCGAGTGGACTCGTCACGTCGAGTACACTCGTCAGTGACATTTTCACTCGAGCTACTTCTTTACTCGAGTATAACTCGAGTGAGGGAACAATCTTACTCGAGAGACTCGAGTCGCAAATTCCTACTCGAGTCGCATCACTGGTAGAAAGACACTTGTGACACACCGAAGTTGAGAGATGATCCCTGAGATCTCCAGCCTCCAGCCTCCAGCAGCACGGTGTAAGCTAGCAGTCTCCGACCTCTCGGAGCCATTTTCACAGCTTCCGAGTTCGGACACCCATAAACATCCCCATAGAGGCTATATAGATGCGCTGCCCTTCCTTCTCCTCCCTCCATGGACCAGCGGCTACTTACACACGGCACGAAACGCGACAGCGCAGCTGTCACTTTACACCGGTCTCGTGTAAGCGAGAGGTACCTCGACCCCGGTCGTGGCGACCAAATTCGGCTGCAGGCAAGCATGCAGTGTGGCACTACCTCTTACTAAAAGTGCTTAAGGCCTACTAAGGTCTACGATAGGGGTCCACTGATAGTATCGATGTCATGTCAACTTGTCACCCTGTACTTATGCCACTGATCTTTACGAATTCACATCAGACAGCACATTCAGGATGTACCTCCTGTTCACACTTGAGATCATCAGACGAGTCCACTTCTTGCGTCATCTGCAACAAAAAACACATCCACGGTAATGGACATCATGTAATGTCAATTTAATAGTTCACTTGAATAGAAGCCATGTCATTACGGAATTATTTTAAGATTACCTAGACAATTACCTACATGAGACCTAGGTTTCCGAGATATTACCTACCGCATGTCATTATAGAGATTGATTTGTAACGTGTCATTGACCGATTGGGTTTGAAGGGTTATGTTTTCGAAAAATGGATCCTTGTGTGCATATAGCATTGTTTTTAAATAAATCAAGTAGGGTAAGAATATTCTTAATTATTTTTCTCAATTTGAAGATCTCCAAGCGCCGGGGCTGGCCAGAGCTTAATCCAGGGCTGGAGAGGTATGTTAACGTATCTTATTATTATTATAAATGCGAAAGTTTGTATGTTTCTTTGTTTGTTTGTTACTTCTTCACGCAAAAACTGCTGAACCGATTTTCATCAAATTTGGCGCACACATAGAGAGTAACTTGGATTAACACATAGGATAGTTTTTGTCCGAGAAAATGTTCCTACGGGATGCCATGGGACGATTTTCTATTTCCCACGGGATCGAAATTTACGTGCGCGAAACCGCGGGGCGCAGCTAGTTGTATTTAAATTTTAAACACACAGACAAAAGGACAAAAATCATAAGTTATATCTTAAAACCCTCATAATATTCCCGTCTATTGATTCTATAGAGACCCAGAGGCACTAACGTATGTTTGTTTTCTTATGGTACAGGGCAAACGTGCAGTCGGAGTCATTTTCATGACTACCGACGCCAGTAGACATGCGCATAGAGGCTAAACAGCGCTGCACTCTGTTCTCCTCCACCTCCACGGGCCACCGGCTACTTACATACCGCACGAAACGCGACAGCTCAGTTGTCACTTTATGCCGGTGTCGTGTAAGCAAGAGGTACCCGGTCGTGCCGGCCTAATTCGGCTACATGCAAGCGTGCAGTGTGGCACTACACCCTACTTAATATGTGTGTATATTTTTTAATATTTTTAATCCACTAAGATAAATTGCCCAGTGGCCCATGGGGTGGTAGAGGAGGAAGGAGGGCAACGCCTCTTTATAACCTCTGTGTCTATGGGCGTCGGGCATGAAAATCGCTCCAATTGTTTTGCGCAAGAGGGCAGGATACTATTAAAAAGTTGTTGATAAATGTTGAGAGCTGGGGCAGCCCTAAACCCTGCGCTGCGGTTTGGTTTCGAATTAGAAATGAAACTTATTGAAACCAAATGTATCAAGTTTGCGTAATCTCCGTCGCCTAGAGAGCTGATTTATTTCACCGCTAAAACCTATCTTAACATTAAAAGTACAAATAATAAACAGGAATGACATATGAGTGAACGTGAGTGAAGCATAACTGTGAAAAATTTCATTCAAATCGATCATTTCAGAAAGAGATGTTTTTTTTTCATTTCCGTGAGAGTGCCAAGCATTGCAGCCGAATTGAGTCCACACTACCGGATGTATCTCTTGCTTACACGTTACAGCTATCGCGTTTCGTATAGTGTAAGTATCCGATGGCCCAAGGCGTGGGACAAGGGTGTACGGTAAAGGCATCTGTATAGCTTCTCAATAGTTTCGTGAGGCAAATTTTAAAAGACAGTTGTTACCTGTCAGCTAGACACAGTAATTAATGTAGGTAATCCATCTAGCTTCCGCCCGCAACTTCGCCCGCGCGGATTTCATCCACTACTTAATGGATATTTTATACCTATAAACCTTCCTCTTGAATTACTCTATCTATTTAAAAAAACCATCAAAATCTGTTGCGTAAATTTAAAGATCTAAGCATACAGAGACACAGACGGTGGAAAGCGACTGTTTTATTCTATGTAATGATTAAATCTATACATACACCCAAAATTAAACATTTAAGCCGGAGCAATGTTTATCGAGATTCCTTGAGGGCCTTTACTTGCGACTGTCTCTGGAGTGTCCTATTGCTGATAGATCCGAGGCGCTCCACCACAGCCGAAGCCTCTAGCTCTACCCAGGGTATGTGGGATGGTCCGTCCTTTGTTTAAAAACGAGATTCGAAATGATTACTTACTAACTAACTTGTCAATCCCTATCTCTCTGGTCTCTACGTCTTCTTATATATAAAATTCTCGTGTCATAATGTTACCATACTCCTCTAATATGGCTCAACCGATTCTCATGAAATTTTGTGTGCATATCGGGTAGATCTGAGAATCGGCCAACATCCATTTTTTATCTCGATATTTCCACGGGAAACTTCCGCGGGAGAAACCCAAAAGCGCAGCTAATAAATGTCATTTTGTTACGCTTTCACGCCAAAACTATTCAACCACTCATTGTGATACTTTGTACACATATTAGAGGTGTAAGAAAGGACAAAGGATACTTTTTATTTAAAAAAAAACGGACGTGAGCAAAGACGCGGATAAAAACTAGTAGAAAATAACGTGGTATATCAACAACAGCAGTCAAACGAGTCCCTTGTGAGTTTGCTAATCAAACTCTTCCAGGACAGAACAAACATCAAACCAATCTCAGGTCAAGTAAAAACCAATCCCAACTACTGACAATCCATCATTCATAGAGGCCACAACAGAAAAGTAGATAAAAGAAACGAATAGATAAATCGAGAAAATTATTTATTTGAGTAAATATAATTACATATACAGATATTAAATATTAATTATTTTTTAGGACTAATATCATCATCAATCAATCATCAATATAATACACAATATGCCGCTGAGTTTGTTTCGCCGGTTCTTCTCAGGACAGGGCTAGGGTTGAACCGGTGGTAGATTTAATTGTTGACGTTCAAAAAGTAATTCCTGTAATTCTATTTTGAATAAAAAACTTTTCTTTCTTTCTTTCTTTCTTTCTTTCAATAATAAATAAAAATGAATACAGAATAGCAATTGGGCAAGCAATTGAGCTCAGCCTGGCTTACTTATACCTACGCTTAGTATAAGTTATTGACTTTGTACTAGAACTCGGACTTTTTATCTCAGAATAAACAGGCTTTACGCGCTACATAGATAATATGCTATATACCTAAGCATGAAAATTTTACCATTACTTTTTCGGAAATTAAAGAATTATTATGTTTTTTTTAACTACCGCCGTTTTTTCGTGACTACCTCCATAAGACCGTCGCACAGAGTTTATACAGATGCAATGCAAGGAGGGCATTTCTTCCTTACCTTCTTCTTCCTCCATGGGCCACTGGCTACTAATACGCACCGCACGAAACGCGATGTTATTCCAGATCTCTCTATCTGTGCTAAACTTCAAATCCATCTTAAGCATACGTTAAAGAATAAAAAACATACAAACCACATTTATTAAGGATCGTAAGATTAACCATCAAAAAAGCCTAATTACCCGGCGAGTGGGACAGAAACGTGCAACGTTCAGAGACGTGCACGTGGCAACAGGTGCCGGCGAAGGTCGAGGCGCAGACGGCGGAACGACACCCGCCTCTGATGGCCTGCACTTTAACGACTGTCGGCTGCACGGAGAAAGCTTTTGCGGGCTAAATGCTGGACGAAAAAAATGGCGCCGAAAACGTGGCTGCCTTTTTTTTTTAAATTGGACGTTATTTATGTAGCCATATTTAACAAAGTTAGCTATATAGTATATTTATATATACTATTACGATTAGGTACTTATAGTATTTTTTGAATCTTAAAATAACGACTGTATGGAGAAAGCTTTTGCGGGTGAAATGTTGGAGAAAAAAAAGGCGCCAAAAAGGCTGCCTTTTTTTAAATGGTTCGTTTTTTCGATTATACCTAGTCTAGACATAAGTTCCGTTACAAAGAAAAAAAATATTTTTTTTATTGCAAATAACATATATTACTTTTACAGTATGTTAGTTTAATACACAAATATAAAACAATTAAAAATATAAAAAGCTTATTCGAAGCGGTCTCCATTGGCTGCAATACATTCCTTTAAACGTTGAGGCCAGTTATCAATAGAAGCACGCACTCTTTCCATGGGGAAATCCTTCACTGCCAATCGTTTAGATCGTTTTAGGGACTCGAAATTATCATGGCGTTTAGAGCAAGATGTACTCTCTACAACTAACCATAAATCACAATCCAGCAGATTAAAATCGGGACTAGACGATGGCCAGTCTTCAGCTCTGATGTGAACGAGACGTTCGTTTCAAACCAAGACTGCGTGGACCGAGCTTTATGACCCGGCGCCGAGTCTTGCAGCAAGGAGCGTACTTGGTTATTGAACATGGTGTTATTAAGGGGCTTAACTACCGTCTCAAGAATGGTTTCTTGATACACTTGTGATGATGTTTTGATACTTTTTTCACAAAAACATGGCTCAGTCACTCCTTCATAGCTAACACCGCACCAAACTATCACTGAAGTTGGATAATGTCCACGTTGCACTCTATCGACTAATTGGGAAGCTTCCTTAGAACTTTGAGCATAAATATGGTCATTTTGTTTGTTAAAATGTTGTTCAATTGTAAAAATTTTCTCATCCGTAAACAAATTTTTTCTGTGATGTTCCTTTGCGTACCGCTTCAGCAGGTAGTTGTTTCCATTTTACCATCCTATTCATCTATAATTTATCATAGTTTTGTTAAATAATGTCATGATGAGTGCTCGAAAACGGTCGTATTAAATGTAATTTTAGTTAATACAGAGTGGAAATAGTATAAAAAGTATACTATATTAATTAATAAAACTATAACATGAATTTCCATCAAGAAGTGACAGTAGCTACATTCCATCTACTATGTAATTTATCAGTTAAGAAATGACCAGTGCGTCTCTTATAGGCTGCAAGTTCTAAGTCATCTCTTAAAATACGCGACATGGTGCTATCCTAATTTCCCGAGAAAAAATTTTTGCTTTCTGACAGGATAACTTCGAATTCTTTCCCTTATTGCTTGGACTACCTTTTTCGTACGAACACTACGTGGACGGCCTGATCTTTCTCTGTCATAACTCACTAACAGAGGAAGTCTCATCGTATCTATTAATAGCCCGGTACACAAACATTAGACTAATACCAAGTGTAGGTATGGAGAGTTTTAAAAATTTAATTTGACTCAATACCTACTTTATATAATGCAATCACAGCGATTCTGTTCTCTTTATCTCCCTACTCCATTTTAATATCGTAAAATATTGTATTGGCGCCAAAATGAAAAAAACACAATAAAACAATCGTATAAAAATTACAGATTCCAAATTCAAATGTAATATTTTTTATTTTTTATTCTAACAGTATTTATGACCAGACTAAGTATATTTGTATACTTTTTTGGGTTTAGATTTGTCTCTGCTTTGAAACAGCATAAGGTTTGTTTTGTTGTATGCTCCGTTATACTATAAATAAGTAATAATAAATTGAATAAATATAATTTGCTAAGCGTGCTTTTTAGAGGACGACCTTTTTTTTTAATTCCTTCAAATGCAAAATATATGAGGAACGCACATCACTCTACCGCCAACTCGAACTATTCAAGCACTGCAAGCGCTTCAAAAAAACCGTCTACGTCTCCATTTCCTGATTGCATTCACAGAAGCAATTAACATGTTCACTTAACATACAAGTGGCAGGTATTCATCGCTTTTGTACCGGGGCCGGAGAAAAACTATAACTATTGAATCGATTACCCTAAGCAGAGCAAACCGCATTCTTTTTGTTGCATCTAGCGTGGCACAATGTTCCCCTGAATGGAGCCCTGGGCCCTCGAGGTATAGGACGCCGACAATTACACACCCATTTGTGCGCACAACAACTTCCTACCATTTTTGTTCTCATTCATTAATCTATCATCTATTGTTGATTTCAGTTCTGTACTATGTAGAGCATAGACAATAGATTATAGACTACACATACGTAGACGGGAGAAAACCCTTTTGTACCTATACCTACATATGTAATAAATATACAATTAGAATAGCCAGATACTCTCTACGATACTGGCATTTTATCTACATTTTAAAAAGTTAAAATGAATGAAAAAACAATTTTAATGGATTTTATCACGGTTTATTTAATTATAGCTTTGCCACAACCGTGGTCTAGGGTGGACCATGGCTGCTAGAAAGCGTCTAAAAAGTCGGGCTTGTAAAATAATTAAATAAACTGAGATATAAAATCGGTTAAACTTGTTTTATTGTAATGAGTAATATTTGCGTAAACTTAATACAAAAAATAGGTTTTATTATTATAGATAGACATTAGACAACAACGCTCCTTGCAGACTGTGCATTGCATTGTGTCTGTGTAATGTTTATTATAAAGCAATAATTCGTATATTTTTTGATTATAAGTTGAATTAATACGACTGATAAGACCGGGTTTGTTTCGCCGGATTGTTCTCAGATCCGTGTTACGGTTTAATTACCACTGATGCGTTCTAGCATTTAACGGACTCAGCATCAATCGCGTTCTTAAGCCAAAGACACCTCATACGTGTCAAGCCGGGACTGATGTAAAAATCAGGACACACATGACACACACACAAAACAGGGATAAATAATATATTCGAAAAATATTATCCTCCTTCTGGTGCAATCTGTTAAAACTACCAGAGGTCATTTGGTTTAAATTTTAAAATAATTACCGACCGCTAGACACTTACTAAGAACGGGTTTCGTGAAATTCCTATGCAAACCGGAAATTCCGCTAATTTTGTGAAATAAGTTCAGCAAACTTGACTCCGACTGGTATTTTGCCCCCATATGCTAAAAAAAACTTAGGCTCAGTCTCACTATGCATAAAATATCTTATCTCTATCTCTATATACAAGGTTGATACAAGCGAGAGGCGTTAAATGAAACCACATAATATTATGTATATAATTTCCAGGCTACACAACAAAAATCAGATCAATCGGAGCAATCGTTTAGCCACAGGATTTTTTTAAAGCTTTTACTCACTGCACTATGGGCAGCCGGAGTCTGAACATTCAGGCCTTGCGAGTTTACCGCTCGCTGTAGCCGCCGGTACAAAGTATGATTACAATACATTTACATTTTCGCTATTTAACTTCTTCGAAAAAAGTATTTTCGTATACTTGTCGTGAACTTTTTTTCAATGGATTAACTGTAGGCACTTATAATATATTATATGGTTTAATTTAACAACTCTCGCTTTTATCAACCATGTATATAGAAAATTCTCGTGTCACAATGTTTGTTACCATACTCCTCCGATTCGTCTCGACCGATTCTCATAAAGTTTTGCGTGCATATCGGGTAGTTCTGAGAATCGGCCAACATCTATTTTTCATCTCGATATTTCCACAGAATTGAAACATACGCGGGTGAAACCGCAGTATATCTCTATGTTTATGATTTTGGTATAAGTCTGTCTAGATGTGTCTGTGTCCTTGTAAACAATTCGTAGTTACGACTTTCTGCTTTATTACCTGATACAGGGTTTCTTAGTGTATTGCACCCGTACCACTGCACTGGGATTACAACTTAATATTTAAGTATCTACTTAAGTACTTTTTTATTTAGAAATAAATAGAGAGGAATGAAAATCGATATATAGCTCTTTTGTATTTCTTTTCAAATAAAATACCCTATCTCTTCTCTCTAATGTTAATCATATATATATAATAAAAACTTGTATGTTTTTATTGTCATACTTGTATGTATTGTATGTTTGTAATATTTTCTAACAATATTCATATCGACAGCCAATATTTTTGTAAGTTCGCCGTGGTCGTAAATGTCTAATGCGGTACGTGTCTCAACAATATGAGAACCACTGAGCTAATAGAAAAACCATCAATCATGCATTACAAGAATCATTTTGACATTGAAAAAACTTGTTGGCGCGGAATACCTCAATCGCATGTCACATTTAAACGTAGAACGTTTTTTTTTTTAAATTACGAATGGCCCGAGACAAAAAGGCATTCAGTCTCGCAATCAAACTGTCACATCCTGTACACGCTCCGCATATCGTTGTATGCGGACAGACGTGCACTTAGCATGTTCGGTAAACGTGATCTCGCCAGGTCTAGCTCAGACGCCGGGGGCCGCTCTAGTCTAGCCTTGTGATGGCCCATACAAAGGTACCAATTACATATCCAGTAGCGCAGGCATTGTAATACCGATACCTAGAGACGGGGCATGAATTATGTACGATGCAGATCTGTTGGCGTATACAAACATCCTTTAGATGTTTCTAGATTGATTCTTATTAGAATATCGCTTAATAAAATGTTGATATACAGTAAACAAAATAAAACGGTAAAGTTGTATTTCTAGACTAGTTTATGTAGTTACTAGTTTTTACAAGTTATTGAAATAAACAGAAATAATAACTTTGTTTCTTTTTATTTTTTTAAATTAGTCAAACATTTATTAGGAATATATTATAGGATTGCATTTGAGGTTTAAAAATGGTGCAATAATTTGTTAGACTAACGCATAATCGCGCATTGTGGTCTTTAATCATTTTTCGTGTATAATTCAATTTTTCATTGATGTGATGGTAGTTTCCTGGCTTCTACTGATAAATCGATACACAGGAAACGGATATATGCTACGTTGGTATTTAAATAGAAAAATTGGTTTTTAATAATTTTGTTGGACGACGCAGTTAGCTCGGTCGTATCTTAAGAAAAGGATTGACGCTATTTATTTAAAGTAAACACTTGTTTTGTATTTGATTAAATAAACATTATACTAACGAAGCATAAGTAACACCTCCAAAAAAGGGTCGAAATATTGTTAGTGTAACAAATTAACACGTCAGTAGCTAAGGGTTAAACCTGATAAGTGTGGTACATTAATTCTTTTATTTTATATAATATGAATATAATATTTTCAACAAATGGCGGGATATGAACCCGTAATCACCGCAATTTGCGCTGTCACACATCCTCTGCGCGCCAAACAGTCGCCAAAAAAGAAATAAACATAACTCACACAGATATGCTCAGAGAATTCTAATTAAACCTCAATAAAAATAAAACGAAACGCTTTAAAATATTATTGGTGCAAAAAAACTCGCCGTGGCGACTTTTTATTTGAGTGCAACTGGTTTTGGTGGCTACCGTAATACGCAATTTGATATTTGGTGTAAGATTAGAGATGGCGTACGAACCACCTATCGGAA
>LUGF01029985.1:655260-672939 GCA_001625245.1 Calycopis cecrops
GGCAAGGGCAAGGCATCTGTCTGGCGTCGGTAGTCATCAAAAGGCTCCGATTGCTCGTTTGCCCCATTATGCTATAAAAAAATACCCATGTCGTGGTCCCCTAGCCCCTAGGTCCACCATAAGATAAGATTTGTAGTAGCTTTTAGTAGTGCCACATTGCATGATGCATGCATGCAGATGAATTAGGCCCTAAAACCTCTTGTACGATACCGGTGTAAAGTGACAGCTGTGTCGCGTTTCGTGCAGTGTGTAAGTAGCCGGTGGCCCATGGAGGTGGGAGGACGAGAGAGAGGGGCATCGAATCTGTATAGCCACTTTGCCGATGTCTATGGGCGTCAGTAATCATGACAATTGACTCCGACTGCTCATTTGCGCCATGAAATAATAAAAAAAAACTTCTTCCTTTTTTATCCGGGTTAAAGCAAACGGCGCACACGGATCCATTTTCATTGAGTCGCATGTAGGTTTAAAAGATGTTTTGTCTTCCTCCCCATCCCTCCACGGGCCACCGGCTACTTACACACCGCACGTAACGCGACAGCACAGCCCTCATTTTACGCCGGTCTCGTGTAAGCGGGATGAACCGTCCCGGCCGCGCCAGTCCAATTCGGCTGCATGCGTGTAGTAACTTTTACAAAGAACTTATATCTAACTAGCTGCGCCCCGCGGTTTCACCCGCGTAAATTTCGATATCGTGGAAAATCATCCCATGGCGTCCCATAGGAACATTTTTTCGGGATAAAAACTCCTATCCTATGTGTTAATCTAAGTTACTCTCTATGTGTGTGCCAAATTTCATGAAAATCGATTTAGCAATTTTTGCGTGAAGGAGTTACAAACAATCAAACATACAAACTTTCGCATTTATAATATTAATAAGATACAATTTAAAATTCGTGACGTCATTATCTCTAGTCTATATAGCCTGCATTACCATACCTAACCAGAAGTGGAGAGAAGAGCGTTGATGATGATGGTGGTTGTCAGTACAGGATATCGTGATGTACTCCCACATCACGATATCCCTCCCACGCCCGTCTATAACGAAACGTCCGTCAAAACCTGCACACTCATCCGGCATACCAGACAATGCTCGTAATCATCTAGACGGCATCACCAGCATCAACAGACAGGTAAAAAGTCCACAGACATCCGCATGTTTTTCAACTGGGTTCAATTTGTAAACCTAGGTTTCTTGTTAGCCATTTCAAAACGTACTGGAGTTAAGTCTGGACACCTTCGGGTCTGACTAATGTTAGCTGCTTTTTTTTTATAGTAAAGAGGGGCAAACGAGCAGTCGGAGCCATTTTCATGACTACCGACGCCCACAGACAACCGCATAGAGACTATACAAATGCGCTGCCCTCCTTTCTCCTCCCACCTCCACCGGCTACTTACACACCGCACGAAACGCGACAGCACAACTGTCACTTTACGACGGTCTTGTGTAAGCGAGAGGTACCTCCCCGGTCGTGCCGGCCCAATTCGGCTGCATGCAAGCATGCAGTGTGGCACTACCTCTTACAAAATGTTAATGCTAATGTAACACCAACGAGGAATAACAATAATTAAATGCAGGACCTCAAAAACACCCTTATAAAGGTAACACTCTCATGGGTCTCACACACACACACACATTCAGTCTGTTACAAAATTATTACAATGTGCTACACACACAACGTTCCTGTATTTTCTTGTAGGGGAGCTGCAGCCCCGGGTCTCGTAATGCTTCAGGGACTTAAGATCATTTTTGTCCCCCACCCGGGGCCCCGCCAGGGTTTGTTCCAGCGCTGTGTGGGAGACGTAGTGTATTTAAATTAGAAACTAGCAATAGATTTAGAAACTAATGTAAGTAAAAGATTTGTACTTAGTTAATCTATTTCAGGGTTCTAGGGTAAAAACTGAGCCCTATTATAAGACTTCGCTGTCCGTCTATCCATCCTGCTGTCTAACCGTCTATCCGGCTGTCACCAGGCTAGAACCGAGCCACACATCTCACGGACCGCGATAGCTCTTACAAAGTAAACGAATTTATTGATCTGTTAACCCAGTACCGTTGCAGTTAGCGAGAACTATACGTTGCATCTGCAAACCGGTTACTGGGCACTAAAAGATATTACCGTCAGCCGAGATCCATGCTAGACCTAAATCCTACGAAGTATGACATCACGTTTGCATATTGCCGCTAAAATTATTTCGGTGCGTTGCACGGTGCAGATCTTGTGACTCAGGCACAATGTTTATGTAATGTTCTATTATCGTTTGGTCATGTTTTTTGGAATTTCGCCGAGATCTGCGTGATTTAAAATGGAGTCTAATTTAAGAGGTTTGTCCTAAATTATTAAAAGATAAT
This sequence comes from Calycopis cecrops, assembly GCA_001625245.1. Classification (NCBI taxonomy): domain Eukaryota; kingdom Metazoa; phylum Arthropoda; class Insecta; order Lepidoptera; family Lycaenidae; genus Calycopis; species Calycopis cecrops. The sequence goes on from LUGF01029985.1 coordinate 657,614, forward strand.
CGGGATTTAGGAGATATGGACTGAGGTTTGAAGATCCGCAAGAAAACCTGGGCTGTATCGGTTACACAAACTGAGCCCAGAAAGCAAGCTCAAGTGGCAAAAGGTTGATCACATTTCTTGTAGAACCAATAACTGTTAGAGAGGATTCTGGAGTGGCGGTACTGCAGCAGAGGGTGCAGTGTTGGGCGGCCTCCTTCCTGATGGACTGACAACTTGGTTAATGATGCAGGGAGCCTCTGAATGCAGAACGGTCGTGGCACGAACTATGGGGGAAGGAAGTAAGTATGTTTAGAAGTGGACATCCGGCTGATGTAACTTATGGCAGTCAAGTATGCAAAGAAATTATTAGCCGTCTGCAATGGTAGAAATAATTAATGATGAAATTAATGAATGCATCTCGCTCAAAATGAAGTGTAATAATGACATTACTCATTCACATTCAAAAGCCGAATTAATTTACGACTCGTACCCGCAGACACTCGAACAATAAAATGAACATATTAGTGCCTTTATCCGCGGGTATCACCTTGATAACTCGAAAAGGTTCACAGAAAGGCAATAATGCATTTGTGTAGTCATGTGCCGAACAAAAACTGCGGTCGTATTGATGAACTCATAAGAATGACTGTCGTCGGATTATGAAGCATTCGTAGAAGCGTTGCAGATAATGCAAGCCAAATTGATTGATCCTTTTCAATATTTTAGTGCTGATTTAATTTTGACCGTCTGAGTGCTTGGAGGTCAAAATAGCACTGCGGTCATCTAAATGATATTACAGAAATAGTCATCAGGGATAACGTAAAACAGGAACAAAAGAACGAGGGAAGACGTTTTGGTGACCTCATTCTTCACAAAAAACTAGAGAAAACAGAGGAAGAAAGGAAGTGAAGAAGAACAAATAAAGGAATAGATAAAGTAAAAGTAAGTAAAAGAGGAACTGAAGAGACGTAGATGGCGTAGGATAGGGGCATATGAAAAACTCCACCGATAATAATAGTTCTGATCTAAAATAAAGTTTTGAGAAATAGGAAGTCGTTTGGATGACCAGAAGATGTAGAAATACATTAGCTTACACTACCCAAAATCCACCCGGTAGACAGACAATTAAAACTGCCGCTTACAAATATATTTAATCACCCCAGAAATGAAAGGATTTTTTGCGCTAAATGGGAAATGGAATTGAAAGGTCACAAGCTCATAGAAGAAATATCCATTTGGCAATGTACAGCCTACAGCCAAGGGCAGGGATGGCGATCCAATGGCATGCATCACAACATTTTGGGCACGTTTTCTTGTGGTACATAATGAGTTTTGAGTTAGTAAGATTTTTATTATTATTATTATTATTTTTCCAGTTATCACAAAGTCAAGATTATTTGACTATACGTCTATGACCTCGTTAAACCTATATTCACCTATTTACCTATATTAATAATGGTTCGCCTATCCTGGCCTAGGGGTTTGTTTCAGGCGTGCCTTGCTGTTGGAGGGGAGCTCCACTTTTACCTAGGAGGGCCATCCGTTTGTATGTGTGGCGGGCGACCCACGAACGAGGGCAATGGATGTGGCATCCGTTCCCGTGGCCCTCGTCGTAAGTGGAAGCGAAGGAACACCTGGAGGTTTTAGTGGGTATACGCAGCACATTTTGCTGCGGGAGTCCCACATTATCCCGAAGGCGAGTGGTATTCGTAAGACATTTCCTCCTGTAAAAAAAAGGGGCTTCACAGTCCCCCCGAAGGGCCACCTTGTCGTGGTAGGGGGGCTTGCGTGCCTCTGTGATACCCAAGACTTTGCCGGATGGGGCCATCCATACCGGACAGGCTTGGTATGAGAGGTCTGACTAAGAGCAGCTCAGCTGGGAGGTCTTCCGCACCTTTGAATCAGCAGACGGCAGAGTGGATTTGGACGACTGGCTTGGCGTATTGAGAGTGCTGGGGCCAGGGGTCAGGATGAGAACCGGACCCCATTGCACGGTTCAAACGTCGTAGTTCGGTTGCGGTGTTCAAAGTCAGCCGGACAGTCCCTAAGGAGGAGAAGTCTGACCTCTTCGCCGAGGCCAGCCTGTCGCTGGAGGGATACTGTAGCTTGCAGATCCGAGACCCTCCAATAAAAGCGGCTGAAGCAGGGGTTTAGACGGTAATGCATTCCCGATTGAGAGCCCGATACTGTACCCGGTTGAGCCACCCGGGCTCCTGGGTAGCGTAAAGGCATTCCCCTGCGTTATAAAAAAAAGGGGCTCCACAGAAGTCAGATGCGCAGTATAAACAGTGTAGGTAAACGAAAACTGCACCACATTTATTATGGCATATGGGGCAAACGAGCAGTCGGAGCCATTTTTATGAGTACCGACAGTATAAACAAATGCGTTATCTAGATTTGCAATATCTTGATTTTGTAATAAAGAAGCCACTTCTATGAAGATTAAAGATGGGTGACAATTTTCATTGTATTATAAATTGAAAAAAGCGCAATGTTATTAAATGCAGACGAAATAGCATAGGTCCTTTTTTCATATTTCTTTCATTTCATTTCATTTCATTCTAAATATGAAAAAGGCACCTATTCACCTTCGACTATTTCTCTTTCGCTGAATTTATAACTACATTTAAAATTAAATACAACAGTGTACAAAACTCCTGTAGGTACGCGAATATATTGCTCTTATATTTTTTATTACTTCACCATGTTATCTACATCTACGCATATGCTCACATTGAGAATCTAGACTATTCTAATAAACATGTACAATTGTACAGTCATGAAAATATGCAATTCCCTCAAGGATGTTGAGCGACTAATGTTACAATAAATTTTATGTCTCCCAAATTGGTCTCATCTGAAACATTTGCGGTTATGATGTCACTTGTAACGTTCTTCATTTTTAACTAATCTTTTTAATCTAATTCTCAGGCGCGCTACGTCTGGAAAGGTAAAAAATCTTGCAAGAAACGTAATCTATGTGCAGTAACGATTTTACTCGATGACTGATTCACCCGATTACACAGGTAAAACGCATGTAAGTAAAACCTCTTTCTGACACAAGGTAGTTGTCAGAAGCCTAATTCGAATAAATTTTTACTTGGGCATACACCATCCGCAACTTTACTGCACAAAATGCTCCCGAATCCTGGTGACAGATTCCTCAAAGAAAACTCTGTTTCCTGAAGATAATATTTGTATGTCATAACGACGCTCAGGCAGATTGTACTTCTCTATTTCTTGTTCTGGATTCTCGCTTGCACGAGCTTAATTATTTTTTATTTTTTTTTATAGCATAAAGGGGCAAACGAGCAATCGGAGTCTGTTGATGACTACCGACGCCTATGGACATTCGCATGATTGTTACGTAGATGTGTTGCCTTCCTATCGTCCTCCCCTCCCCAATGGGCCACCGGCTACTCACAAGCCGCACGAAACGCGACAGCGACGCTGTCACTTTACGCCGGTATCTAGTGAGCGAGAGGGTTTCCCCGGTCGTGACGGCCCAATTCCGTTGCATATTAGGATGTAGTATCATGCACCGTGCATGGCACTACCTCCTATGCAGCATGGCACTACCTCTTCCTAAAACTTGACAATGAGTCATGTCTTTTCGTACGTGCAGCAAGCATTCGATTTATAAGACAAAACGTAGCGAGGAACCTGAGTTCTCAACCCGGCACCCAAACACGGCTGTTTTCACCGAAGTGAAATTTTGTAAATAAGATCGGTTGTTTCCACGACGCGGCAGTTCGGCGAACGAGACAATGCCTGCGACCGTCTCCGTGTCTGTTATGGGAGCGTGCACGTTATGTAACGAGCACGCACGCGCGCGCCCGCACGCGCATTCATAGAAAGTTCCCTTCCCGTCTAGATGGTCTACAATCATGGGTTTTCCCATTATCTGGGTCTGGGAAATCTGTTGTTTCGCTTCTAATCTGATGAGACTAATGTTTTAAGCTGAGAATACAAGCCGGTGAATGGACGATGATAGTCCGTAGTGACTTTTATGAGCCATATATTCTTATGCTCCCTAAACTTAAAAAACAAAAACCCATTAAATATAACATACTTATATTAATGGGCAGGGCAGGGAAGCGAATTTCTCCGGACAGTCCCCAAGCAGAAGTCTGGCCGTTTCACTGAGGCCAGCCTGTCGCACACAACGAGAAAATACTTTTCCTTTGGTTACGCAGGGAAGCGAATTTATCCGGACAGTCCCCAAGCAGAAGTCTGGCCGTTTCACTGAGGCCAGCCTGTCGTAGAGGGGCTTTGTTGCTTGTAGATCCTCCTCCAATTGTAGCGGCAGAAGGCAGGGCTTTAGTCGGTAGGGGCAACCCAGTAACCGAGCCCGACACTGTACCCGGTTGAGCCTCCCGGGCATCTGGGTAGCGTACGTAAAGGTGCGTACGCTACCCAGATGCCCAGATGCCCTGCGTTCTCTCTCTCTCTCTCCTGATCATTATTCCCATCTGATTGTGAGGTCTGTTTTCCGCGTTACCAAAAAAAAGAGAAGTGCATTTACGCACAGTCACTGGCCCTGGGAGGGGGTCTAATAACGTCTTAAAGCTTTACATAGCAAATGTATTAAATCTAAATGTAAAATGACTGAATAATGATAGATAGATAGATAGATAGATAAAGCTTTATTTGCAACCATACAGCACAATTACAGAACAATAATTTTGAAGAGAAATTGATAATACATAAAAAATAAAGAAAATCTTAATCTAACATAATGTCTCAACACAATGCGTATTCATATTGTGTATGTGCTGTAGCGACGCAAATGGGTAAGTAACTCAGTGCATATGATCCAGCATAAGCTAGATACACTGGTTTTCAGTTACTGCCCTTTATGACGACGAGAGAGCGCTTAAACAGTGAATTTTTTGTGTGTATGGGTGTGTGTTGAATGAGAATTTAATCTAATATGTTATTATGACCGAATTAACTTTTCATGTTTCCAATAATAGTTGTAATAAGATCCAAGAGTTTCCTTACGATGTCCACGAAGTCGCACTACTAAATTAGACCGTTAACACTATGAATATTTCGTAACATTCTGGCTCGCTCACTAAGCCGAAGACATCAGTACTAAATGATGTGATGTGCCATTTGTTGGTATAATTCTATGCCTCCTGTGACACAAGTGCAAAATCTTAATTTTACACGAGAGCGAAAATAAGATTTGAAAAACTATATTATGTGAACCAACGAGACCAAAATCTTTCTGTGTACTTCATGTTATTGATAAAAACATTCTCTTTAAAAATACATTTAATGTTTTTCGATAAATATTATAAATTTGGAGAAAATCTTGATTTTTCTTGAAAAAACTACGAATTGTACCTACTAAGATGATCTAATAGAAGTAAAAAAATATGTGTTAAATGATACAGTTTAGTTATATCATTGTGCAATACTAATTGTGTAATACTAAAGCCTAAACTAAACACGAGAAATTGTTTTTGGAACCAATACATAAAGGGGTACAACTGGTTTTATATCAATATGCACTTTCTTTTTACTTACTTGTATCACTTTTCACAATATTATCTCCGAAACTAAAAAAAAAACAAAAGAGAGTACAAGTCGACTTAATATATCGCTCATCACAGGAGGCACAGAATTGCAGTGGCCAGTAAGGTCTGCAACGCAATTATTTTTTTACTTTCCTACAGGTCGCGGTTTGTTGATAAAGACGAGAAAAGAAGATTTCATCACGTCCTTCACGTCCAACATGTTCTTCACGTCCAACGTGTTCTTCACGTCCAACATGTCCTTCACGTCCAACATGTCCTTCACGTCTAACATGTTCTTCACGTCCGATATGTTAGATCCACGGATCACATCAGTATGATGAATGGAAACATTTTTCGAGAGAAAGATATCATTGTTTCAAATTATCTAAGAAACTGTAGAGAAATCTAATATTAAATCATTTAAGCTAAATATAGGAAACCAAGGGAAAAAAGGGACAACACTTTATATAATATTAAAATAATGCCATTACACAGTATGCTTTTAATAAAGGCATATGACTTCCTCGTACACCTATTTGAATAACCACCCCACCACACCACGTACGTTTAAATAGCCACCCAGACGATATAATCAAGTCATAAAATAAAATTATTCTTAATTACACTTAATGAAGGAATGTAATCACCTGCTTAATATATCGCCAGGCGCCAGATACATCTCTTCTGATAAACAGCTGGTTATTAAACGAGATTTGTACCAGGCTGGTTTGAGACAGACAAGAACAGCGCACTAAACTATTGTGTCAGGGTTTCCCAAGGTGCGGCCCACAGAGAGGCTTTTTTTTAGAACAACGGTCAAAACTGATTGGTGGTAGACACCAGTTAACAGTGAGACGGTTAATTATTATCAGAATGCGAAGCCTTTCTTCACCCCTCATCCCCCATTAGGCCACCGGCTAATCACACGGCAAAGACGTCACTCTCAGGGGGCCTCGGACGAGAGGCACCCGGGATTGCTGACCCAATAGGTCTGCAATGCAGCTAGATCTACTTCACACTAAGTCTTGTTTCAGACTGTCAAACAAATTGCGTACTAAACATATGTAGGTCAGGGCTTCCCAAGACGTACTCCGCAGAGATCACAGCTATACCACGAGCCTTCCTCTTGAAACCAAACCCAGAATTTCACGGCTACAAATTAGAGGAGCAGTATCTAGTACTACTCCATGTTTTGGAAAAAATTAGTTGATTATTAAGCTTAATGTAATATACAGCCTCTATGCGGATGTCTATGGGTGTCGGTAATTATATTAGATAATATATAAAAATAGGTTCCTACAAAACGAATATAAACGCCGAGACTTATTCGCACTCTCAAAAGATTATTTTTTTAATTTATTAAGAAAACCATATCATCGTATCATTATTATTTATTAGGTATGTTATTAAGCATGTTAGTATACTCTAAGACGCCTTCATGTATTACCAGAAATACTTTATTAACTCAAATCGTTTTGTTAATTGCATTAGTCTTAGTCACAACAGATCAGATGTACCCATTGGCTGTGCTTTAGTAAATGAAATGAAAAAGTTTTTATTCAAAATATAATTATAGAAATTACTTTTGAAACGTCAACAATTAAATCTACGGCCGAGAAGAGCCGGCGAAACAAACTCAACAAATCAATTTGTTTGTAAACACAGTCGTCTATGTGAATAACCTGTATTTAAAGATACATTATCTACATTTTTTTCATTTGCCCTCATATCGAATTTCGAGTAAATAATTTTTAAAATCCCATACTTCAACATTGAGAGTTTTTACGTGTGGTAAAAAGCCTTATGCTTGTAAATTTAATTCCGCTTAATCAATTTTACCGTAAATTTTAAATCCAAAAGAGCAAATAGACCGGTAGTTTGAGAAAAAACGGGCGCCATTATATAATTTATGGCGGGAATAATAACAACGTGTGACGTGTTATTTGGGCGCGAAATATTCGGCCGGCATGAGTTATTGCCTACTTTGATTGTTGATAAACATCTTGGGCACAATTTATGAATTTATTTTCCGTGATAGACGTCGGCCACTGGTATTCCGTGTAATTTCGCCTCACCACAGGCGTATTTATTTTGTTTGCCAGCGAAACGATCTAATTATTTTGATTTTATTAACGTGTAATCTATGACAGAGATGTAGAGATGCGCGATCTTTTTCGCTATCAATCCGGTTTAAAGATAATTTTGCATTAGATTCTCTATTTTTTATCAACAACGTTGAAGGTGATGTTTTTCAAGTATATTGTTATACAAGTATGTGTATTATATATTTCTAATTTCCCTGTTCCAGCTTCAACACTATACAGATTTTAAAATATAAGGAGTCATTAAAATCGTCTCAATTACAATTTCCAGGTGTATATCTATACATAAGGTGTATATCTATACATACAATAAATCTGTAGAAGGGTCAATTCTGTACATTGAAAATATTGAAAAAATAAATAGCAGGGGGTGTTACTGGATCGATACCAAACCCAAATATGCGACTAAAAAAATTTTTGTCTGTCTGTCTGGATGTTCAGGCATCACGTGAAAACTGACGGTTCGATTTTGATGAAACTTGGTATAATTATACCTTATTATCCTGGGCATAAAATGGGATATTTTTTATCCTGGAAAAATACGTAGAAAAAAAATAATTCCATCCACGCGAAGACCGACATCCGCGCGGACGGAGTCGCGGGCGGAAGCTAGTTAAAAATATTTTAGTCATTGGGTTTTATGCTTAAAGTGAAACTAGCTGTTATGTGAATGTTTAGGTAAATGATTCATTTTGAATGCACTTATACATCTTATTAAAAAAGATAAAAAAACAAAGAACTTCCCCAGTCGTGCCGGCTCAATTCAGCAGCAGTGCTGAACTAGCTCGTAATAAAGTGGTGCAATTAAAAACTCCACTCAATCTGTATTTGAATGACGACAGAATGTACAAATGAATGATGTTTAAATTTTGTCCGACAAAAAAGGTGGTGTTGCACGGTGAGTCAGTAGAATATACAGATAACTAGATAAATACGTTACGGTAATAATAACAGATTAAAAATTAAAAAAAACTTCTTAGATTTTTTTTATTATTTTGCAAAATCCATACAATATACACATAGTTAATTTTGCCAGTATTGAGATTAATATTTATTTTTTATATTCACGAAACTATTTTTTGTCATTTGCTTCAAAGTAATAAGAAGGTCTAAGAACCAAAATTTATGGACTTTCACATGATACCGACAACGTGCCTAATGCCTTTAATCTAAGAAAAACTCACTTACGAGGCAATTATTTACAAAATTTTAGATATTTGTGATGGAATAATTTTATATATACTTGGAATTTGCTATAATAAACTTTATTTATGTATTAGTTAGGGTTGGAATTCATTTACAGGAACATTGCAATGTAATGTTCCAAGTTGTTATAATTCCTTTGCAATGTTAAACTTTTTGCGCGTACGAATAGAACGCGCAAGCCGCTTACTTAGTACTTAATGATTTCCGACGCCAATAGACATCCATAACATCAAATGGCCTCTAAGTATATTGTAAGTATCTGATAAATCTATTTATACCTAGGCCTGAGTATATGAAGTATTTACGATTAAAAACATACATTCACATTCATTCATTCATGTTAATAAAATCTCTTATAAGTTATAGAGAGCACGCATTTATTTCTCTCATATTAGATTAAGATGATAATATTTTATTCTATCAAGTACATAAGGAACAAATAAACAATTTTAAAAACGTGATTAAATGACGTTTCAGCCACATGAATGATGAAATAGAAGGTACCTACAACTACGATCATTATTCCCGTAACCTATTGTATAGCTAGTAACTCGCGAACACTAAGTAGTTCGCGAAAAGATCAGAATAATTTGAAATAGAAATATTTTACTAATTGTACCCACATAAACCTAATAGACGTCTTAATATAATGGTTGAGCCGTTTTGGAGAAGTTTCTTTACAAACATCTCAAGGATTTAATAAGCAAAAAAAATTATTTTTCGGAATAAATATTAAAGGACAGGCAGATAGCACTTTATACGTAATACAATGTCATCAATCGGCACAATATTTGTGTTTAAAACCTCAAATCTCTATTGACGTTATTATTAAAAAGGGCACAAATAGAACACGGACATTGTAGCTACGTAATACAGGAACATGTTACGATAATTATTATCATACAGCATTATGGAAATATTTAATGATTTATAACTGTCATTATTTTAAAGCAGCGACAGATGGACATAATACACAAATAAAAACTTATGTCTTCGTGGTAATTTTCATAACAAAGCCACGAATTACGTGAAACATAATTTGTCAAATTAACTAAGATTGCCGGTTTCGGTTCGAACTGGGATGACTATTACGTCAGCGTCTAGACGTCATGATAATGAGCGTCTGCTGTGTTGTGTGACACACACCTACTGTCACACACACTCGCACTAAATTATCGTGCGCCCGTGGACATTTGACTACGGTTCAACAAAGCGCTGGAGTTAACTTGCCTTTGTCACTATTTATGATTGAGCGTCTAGTTCGCACACTCAATTGTCGTTTTATTTTCGACTGAGTATAGGAAAGAGTTATTAAAGTGTATGAACGTGAAAACTTTGACGTGTAATATATGACGTATTTATAAGATTATTTTGAAATTAGTCGACCCGACAGCCGTTGCTTAGCCATTATCTGAAAATGTGTTGTCAAGGTAACGTGTAATGACGCCGAATTGTCAATCCGTTATTTTGTATTTACAGTGTTTTTCAAGTCGAGATACCGACTGTATATCACTCTATCTACTAAAAAAGCCCTATCAAAATCTTTTGCGTAATTTTAAAGATATTATATATTATATTATAATTTTAAAGCATACAGACACGCAGACGGCAGAAAGCGGCTTTGTTTTATACTATGTAATGATTAACTACATCAATCAATACATTTTTACACAACACAAGTGCAACGCAACAACGACAACTAGGCTTGCCAACCGTCTCTCAATATGCTTCTAAGACCCTTATCAATGCGTCCCGCTTACAGTGTGTGCGGGACGCTAAATATCCCACTTTTCGACCACCGATAGCCGGTGGACCAAATGATAGGCCACGCAAAAATCACGCGTAAAATAGTCATTTAGAAAGTATCTAATTTAAATTGTTCTTAACAAAGTGTTATTATTTATTTCACGAGAAATTGAATAACAATAGATTGTATGCTATGACTAGTCTACCTTGCTACCTAAAACAAGCTCATTGTCCCGCATTGGAAATCATTATTTCCCGCATATTCGTAATTTCAAGGCAAGCCCAACGACAACAATGACCGCATACTTTACCTGCAACAACAAATGCGGCAGATGCGTATCTGGCGCTGATTTAATGGTCGGATGTGGCCGCGCCATCGACAATTAGTCCGACACTTGTATCCACCGCCCGCCCGTTTGTCTTCGAGTAAAAACTACAAAGTGTTGTGTGGGAAACAAATATGGCGCACACGAGCTGGAGTTTCCTCCATCGAACAGTTGCTGAAGTGTAGTTACGCTGATCTCGATCGCAGTTTCACACTATTTTACGCATGTTTTTTTTTAAGTAAAACTTCTATACTCGCGCTTGACATGGATAATAAGCTGACTAGAGCGTTACAAAAATCACACATCGGGCGAGGCCAATCTAATCTGATATTCAAATTCGAAATTCTAACTCGATCTAAGTGATTTTTTTTTGTATTTAAAAAACAAATATAAATAAATCAATAATTAAGTTTTACTTTAGTTGTGTGGTCTACACTTTTTCCATACTCATACTTAATCGTTTCAAAATAATATACTATAATAAAATTATAGAGTATGCATTGAGATCTGAATAACATACTATTAATCAATTGTTTTATTAATCTATCTCACTCATGATAGCCACTATTTATTTTTTTCTTACTTATCGCCCAAAATAAGTTGATCTTTAAGAGGGAGAGAATAGTCTGTCCCTCTATATTATAGAATTCTAGACACGAATTTTAAATATTATTAACTTAGGAATGAAATTAATGAAAATCCTTTTTGTCGATTCATCCATCCATTCATTTTATAAGATCTAATTGCATACAAAATTGCAGTTTGATCGGTAAATTCGGCTGCGTTAATAGAGCTATTAAACGGTTAGTTAGTGAGTCAAAACATGTCACTTTATACTTTATACAGGGTTATTTGTAAAACGCCAGCAAGCTCCCTTCATCAGTCATGAAAATGGCTCCGATTCTCATTTACCCCCTTATACTATAAAGGTACAGTTCCACTACATTCGACTATACGTGTATGTAATTTAGTCTGAACCTGCAACGGTTTAGTAAAGTCCAGCTAACAGTAACATAATACAAGGCCCGGGCTCCGGCGTGACATGTCTATGTACAGACTTAAATATGACTCAAATTGTTTAATATATAGAGTGCAAGTACAGTCGGACGTGGAATTTTCATTGCAAACATATTTTTAAGACTAATTATATATAGAATAGTATTATTAGTGAATATAACCAGTTGCTCCGGAACTATTGACAGCACAACTGTCACTTTACGCCGGTATCTCCCCGGTCGTGCCGGACTACTCGGCCGCATGCAGCGCGGCACACCTCTTCCTTAAAAACGCTTTCTAAGTATATAATTTAATCTTCTAGAACTGTGATGTGTCTTGTTTCACCTTCTCTTGATAATAATAACTTGATTTTCTTCGTTGGTAATTTAACAAACATACTTTCCTTCTTTGTTTTTGTGTATTTTCATAAATTTTTTTTTCTTTCTTCTTCTGCAAGTGCTTGTTACTTATTTGATTCTAGTTTTTTTATGAAAATTAATATTATCAAAAGTATTTCATTCAATTGGTTAACCTTTTACCGCCTTTTTGGTAGTGGTCCTCTATATTGAATACTAGCTGTGCCCCGCGGTTTCACCCGCGTAAATTTCGATCCCGTGGAAAATAGAAAATCATTTTTCCGGGATAAAATATAGCCTATACGGATTCGGAAGAATCCCTCTAAGTAATGGTAAAAGAAATTTTGAAATGGGTCCAGTAGTTTTTGAGCCTATTCAATACAAACATACAAAAATACAAAGGTTTCCTCTTTATAATATTAGTATAGATTACAATAAAGAGATACCTATTATGTATTAAACAAACATTTATCACTGAGTTTTAATATACAATTATTGAGCCCCAGAAAAATTACCACGTATGTTCCTTGGGGAGTGTAGAGATGCATCAGAGGATTTTCGAATATGTCATCTTTAAGGGGTTAAAACAAAGGTTGAAAGTTCTAGTAACTGGCTAGCATGCTGGTGGAACTGCGCGGCGGTGCTATTTCGCTATAAAAAGTCGAAATTTTTTATCAATAACATTGACAATGTCGAGGTAGCCGGAAGCCGCTGGAAGCTATTGGCTTTTGCCTGGGACATTTTTTTGGCAATGCAGGAATGCCTTTACATCCGCTACCCAGGAGCTCGGCTCAACCGGGTACAGTGTCGGGCTCGCAAACGGGCATGCTCCACCGACTAAACCCCTGCGGGTGCCTGCAAGCAACAGGATCCTTCTAGCGACAGACTGGCCTCGGCGAAGAGGCCAGATTTCTCATTCTTGGGATGCAATAAGGTCAGGTTTCTATCCTAATCCCTAGCCCTAATATTCAACAACGCCACGCCTGTCGTCCAAATCCACGATGCCGTCTGCTGATTCAGAGGGACGGGTGGAGGACCTCCCAGCTGAGCTGCTCTTAGTCTGGCCACTTCCCCCAAGTGTGTCCGGTATGGGTAGCCCTGTCCAGTGTCAGGTAAAGCCTTGGAGATCACAGAGGTACGCAAGCCCCCCACCACGACAATATGGCAGCACTTCGAGGGGTCTTGACTGGGACCTGTGCCACTCTTCTTAGATGAGAAAAGATAAGTTGAGAGTCAGACCTGTTTTATGTCTACCTACGTCCGTAAACATCCGCATAATTGTTACATCTTTCTCCTATCCAACTAAAAATTTACACTGTTATATGTTGAATTTCGGTGGGCCGGAAACCGGTCTCAAATAATGAACAAATCGATCAATTACCAAATTGCTCGAGAGCCGCTTGTCCGACTGTACCGCATATTGTTCCACCGCGCGCTCTATATTTAGAAATAGCCTTATCCGAGGTAAACAAGCGCTTGAAGCCGCCGATTTGACCAAATTCCTGGCCGCCGCATACTCGAGCGTGCCGACTGTCTCGCCGCATATTAATCCTCATAATTTCGTGTAATTTACTTCTAGCCCATGTCTACGCTCAATAAACTAAGATTCTGTTCGAGAATTAGACTGAATTAGAAGTTCTTCGAAGTAGTAAGGAGTATTACTGTTGTTGGCACGCAGCTCTGAATTAAGCTCTGGCCCCATTTAGGGGTACAAAAATGATCTTAAGGCCCTTATGCCCTACCGGGCCTGGGTTCAGCCCCTCTAAGCCCCCACTTGGATCCGGGGCCGCGCTGTCAGCATGACCGGCGAGGCATCTTTCGATCAAATGATACCGGCGTGTCCAGATGCCATTGCCTTACAGTACACTATAGTTTCTTAAAGGGGGGTCTACGGACCCCCAGGGGATCTGTGGCGTATGTTTCAGGGGTCCATGGTGGCTCAGTTAAACCTTAACACACTTATCAGGAAATCTATACTAATATATAAAACTGAAGAGTTTGTTTGTTTGAACGCGATAATCTCTGGGACCACTGGTCCAAATTGAAAAATTCTTTCAGTGTTAGTTAGCCTCTAGCTCAAGACCCGAGTCGGCCACTTTTCAGCTGCCGCGCGTGAGCTGCTCCCCTCCGCCAGAGGTGGGGAGAGGAGGACACCCGCTGTCCTCGGCCAAGATAATAATAGCATAACCTATTAATCTCAATATTCCGGTTTGCCTCCTCCCAGATTAGCTGGGAAAGAAGGGGGGGTCTGCACCCCCATCGACCATAAATACAGAGGCTCGAGTACCCCATGAAACTCGCCTCTCATACAGATGAAGCTGCACTGGCCTTCAGCCGTTAGCGTAGAGTCTATCTAAAAAAAAAAAGTTAGTCCATTTAGCGAGGAAGGCTGTAGGGTATATACCATAACGCTTTAGTGTACGCGGGTTAAGCGGGTAAAACCGCGTGGCGCTGCTAGTATACTATATTATAAGGTTTGTCCTTGTCTTTTTTCCTAAAATATTCTTTGACAGGGATCCGCAGAGCCCCCGCCCCTCCCCTTCTTTTCCCGCAGATGGAAAGGATATATACCTATTTGTGGACGTAACCTATTTTATGTTATGTAGGAGATAGAGATAAGAAGATTTATATAATGTGTCGCTTGTATAAGCGAATGTTGACATTATTAAACACGATTCTGTCAGTAACCTGTCAAATAGTCTGTCAAGTTTTTGCCGCCCAATTTTCAATCATTGATGACGTTTGTTTATTTTGAAACAATCAAAGTCTACATAGGTACGTTATTTATAGATTTATAGTAAAACAAAAATATAGACTAAGCTCCTGTCATAACACCACCACACACCCGGTGTGTAAGTTTTTTTTTTTAATATAAGAAGAGAAACGAGCAATCGGAGCCATTTTCATGAATACCGACGCACGTAGATATCGGGAGAGGATACACAGCTTCCTTCTGACCAAGATAATAGCATTACCTATTAATCTTAATAATCCGGTTTGCCTCCTCCCAGACTAGCTGGGAAAGAAGGGGGGGTCTGCACCCCCATCGACCATAAATACAGAGGCTCGAGCTACCTTAGGGCACTCGCC
>LUGF01029985.1:672986-691326 GCA_001625245.1 Calycopis cecrops
CCTAAAAAAAAAAAAAAAAAAAGATACACAGATGAGTTGCTGCCCTCCTTTGTCCTGCTCCCTCCATGGGCCACCGGCAAATTACGCACCGGATGAGACGCGTCACGCGACAGCATAGCTGTTACTTTACGCCGGTTTTGTGTAAACGAGAGGCACCTCCCCGGTCGTGCCGGCCCAATTCGGCAACATGCATGCATGCGCGATGGCTCAAAATTGCTCCGACTGCTCGATTGCACCATGAACTATTAAAAAAAATGCAATAGATTATAATAAGTACTAACGGTCGCCTAGCATATGTCGCTCTCCGCTATTTTGTTGTTAGGAATGTTCGAAGCTTTTGTTTTTATAGTACAAGAGCTGGTAGACATTTAGATTGCAGCAATAAGGAAGATTGCTGAACTTATTTTTACAAATACCTAAATACAACCATGCAAGTTTGGTTATAGCGTACGCTTTTGTTGACATTCTACTAACCTGCTTATATTAAGTTGTGACCAGTCTTTTACTAAATGCCTATTTTTAGTGACCTGTTACAATTAAATTTGATTACAACTTACATGTGTCAATCTAATTTTCGATTGAACCAAACTCTTGCCTATTACGCATATCAAATGTTATCAAACACTTACTAGTTAAAAGCTTATCAAATGTTGCCAAAGACTTGATTTAAGCGTAAGCTTATCAAAATCTACTTAAAATGTCCTAAAGCTGCCTATAATTGCTCAAAGGCAGATCTGCCGAACATATGGCTTGACCTATCAGATCTGTCGGAGCTCATCCACTCAGTCTAGTCTCACACCTGTGCTGGAAAATACTGTTTGGTTTAATATAAGTTACTGATAATAAGGTCCTTTAGTCTAACCAGGTCAGTATAACCTTCAGCCAGACTTGCGTGGTTGTATTTAATTCATTCAAATTTTAAGCAAACTTTCACAATATGAAACATGACTTTGCTACATCTTCAACCAGCTCTCGTACTATTGTCGCAAGGACACATCTGCTGAACGTATGGCTAGACCACAGAACAGTATTTTATGTTCTGTGGGCTAGACCTAGCATAATTCATTTGTTTTTGTCTGAGCTGCAAAAATCATTTTAATATTGGTTTCTAATATTATAATAATGTCTTAGCCAAGCCTTTTTTTTTGTTGTTGAAACTCTTTCATGAGCTGTCACCGGGCGACGTGGCAAGTGCCAGGTCCCGGCCCTGTAGAGGCCGACTACTAGCTGAACCCACTGCCTTGAGTCACACTTGAGTTGAAATATAATTAACACACTTAAGCAAACTTTCATAACGTGCCATGGCAGCCGAATTGGGCTCTTCTCTATTTACTGTTCAACTCTGTCAGTCAGTCCGTCTCGCTCACACGATACCGCAGTGTGAGTTTCTGGTGGCCCATGGAGTGAGAAGGAGAAGGGACGGCAACGTATCTGCGAAACAAGCTATAGCGACGTTCATAGACGTAGGACTCCGAACACTCGTTTGCCCCCAATACTACAAGAACGTGCACCAGCTCCCGTACTACGTCTATCGCACATCTGCCAAGCGTATGGCTCCGCTAGACCTGGCCGATCAGACACGTCTAATTCGTTTATTTTTGTCTGAGAAAAACATGGCCTTCAATAAAACGCTGTTTATTTTTAATTATTTCTCAAATTGACTCCAAAGCAGCGACAATCCGTCCGATAAAACTGAATCACGGGCGAGCTTTAAGATATATGTAATTAATGCATATGTATAATTAAGATAAGATGGCCGTGGCGAATCTTTCAATATGTTTTAATTTATATGGCAAATAAGGGGTTCTTTTGTGACTACCGACACTATAAACACCCTAAAGCCAACGGCCTCTGGTGTCCCGGATCTACAGGCACTTATTATAAGGTGACCGGACTGCTCATTTGCGTTTATCGTAAAAGATATCACCAGATATGTCTCCTTAAACGCTTCTTACATTACAATTAATAATATATTGTATGATTGTATGATATGATAAAAAATCTCAATGGTATTTTCTTTTGTATTAAATTACATTATTTTCACCGGGGGCTTTTTTCGGACCTGAATTTATGCTGTGGACGAGACAAAAAGCCTGATACAGCATCGAATGGCATAGCAGATCGATGCGTGTGGTCGTCAGACAACTAGGTTAGGAGTTGAAAGGGGGCTGAGCTAGGGGTAGCTGATATGAGAGAGTTTGTAATAGCTGATTGAACTATTATCATGAGCAAATGTACCGAGAGGTGCCTCTTCCCCGACTCTCACATCGAGGGCAGAGTAAATTGGCCTCAGCGAGTAAACGTTTGGCTTGCAGAGGATAGAAAGGGCTATCGAGGACAAAAACATCACCAGCACATTCCTCTAACACTTCACCGACATAGGCGATGTCGTCTTTTTATAATATAGTCTTATCGATATAGTCTTTTTATAATATAGTTTTTTTAAGATATAGTCTTATCGATATTGTCTTTTTAAGATATAGACTTATCGATATCGTCTTTTTAAGATGTAGTCTTATCGATATCGTTTTTTTAAGATATAGTCTTATCGATATAGCCTTTTTATGGACTGAGCGGTCGCCACCACACACGTGTTTCAAAATAAAATTAATAAAATATATAAAAGCTTTATTTGGTATCAAAAACACCTCAATAAAATTACAAAAATTAACACCAAATAGCTATTTTCATTTTAAACATGCGAACAATTAGAAGGAATTAAAAAAATACACGTGTATATAATAAATAACAGGAAATCAAATCTATTAAAAGAATGGTTATGATAACTCTTACAAGTACTTAAATGTGGGGTTATCAAACTTGAAGCCACAAGGGCAAGCCAAAAAAAAACCTAAATTCACGAACCTTGAAATGACGTTAATGAATTAGAATCTATGTTCATACTCACGCATAAAGTAGCTCACGCGCAAATGTACTTACGCATATTTATGTGTAAGTGTAGTACATTAATTATACTTCCGATATACAGGAGATTAAAATCTATTTCAGGAAAGCCATTCATTTTTCGGGATAAAAGTCATTATAATGTTATTCCAGTGTATGTGTGTTTGCCGATCGCATCAGGGGCACTTCAGAATAGGCGCCAGTCCCACACACCCATTGGCAGTGTATAAATGCGTTTCTTTCCAAAACAAAAAAAAACAAAAAATAGTGTGTATTTATGATCGTCAAATTTAAATCCGTCAAGTTATGCCTGAAAGACTAACAAACTATCGTAAGTTGAAAAATCAACGAATATACTACAATGCTAAACAATAGCTTTTGAGCCGCTTCCTCCCTGCCAATTTTGTGCAATGCTTCAGAAAGAGGAAATATGCACAGCTATGACCATCAGCAACTCTACTCATGATGAGCGGCAACAAACAAAATACGGGATGAACACAAAGGTTATCCATAGCTTCTCCTCACATTCTTAATTAGATTTTTTCATTTTTCGGACTTTTTTTATGCTGTGGAAGTGAAGAGCTTGTACAATTCACCGGATAACAATGAGACCCATCGATCGACTACACTCTTCCTCAGATCGAGGGGATACATCCCGATTGCTAATTTAACTATTATTATCGCTACAATTTTATCGGATTTTATCGCGCTTATTTAATTATTTTACAAGTAAGGAGTATGATTTCTAAGGAGTAATATTCGCGAAAACTTAGACGTCGCTAGATATCATGACTATAGAGACCGGGGGGTCCCTCACTAGCAGGAAAACCGTCACAAAAGTTTTTGTCGAAAAAAAAACACGACTACAACAGATTGTTCGCGATATAAAGTGTCAACCGTACAACAAGAACACAACAGTGAGTTATATGTTTGTTTGTGCCGGTGATGCGCGCGCACAATTATAAATGTGCCGTGTTTACGCAACAATGTGCTTTTGATAATTGGATCGAAGTTTTATTCATTTTAGATCTTCAAGTGCCATGAGTTTCAAGAGGTACATTTCTCTCGTGATACCTCATCAAACCGATAGCGACGCTGGCTAGCCAATTAAACCGAAGAAATGTTGTCTAAGACCTGGGCAATGTTTAGTAACAACTGCGTTTACCAAAGCAAGCTAAAACACTTATGTTTTTGTAGGTTTTTATTGTATGAGGGAAACGAGCAGTTTGGCCTTTTGGCGACTTACCGACGTCTATAAAAATGATTGCTGTATTTTTACAGTTTATGAAAAAAGTGTAAATTTGTTACACTTTGCTTTTCCGCGTCCGATGTTCATCGAAAAATATTTTAGCTATCGAAATGCGACACCATGCACCGACTTAAAGACAGCACTTAGACACTTTATAGTAGATATCCTACTAGAATGAGTATATTATAAATATTAATGTGATTTTGTTTGTTACGCTTTCATGCTGAAACGACTCTACCGATCGCGATGAAACTTTGTAAACATATTCCACCACAGCTGACGATGAAAAAGCCAGCCAGACGAGCAGTTAGAGCCATTCCATGATTACCTACGCCCATAGACATCCGTGGTAGTAGTATACGGATGCATTGACCTCCTTACTCCTCCCCCTCCATGGGCCACCAAATACTTACACAACGCACGAAACACGAAAGTATTTTCATTCATTTTCATTTCATTCACTTCATTTTCATTCATTTCACTTGCACCATTGCACAAGACAACGAATGAGAAGATCTTGTTTAAAGAGAGTTTTGGTGCAAAGCTTTTTTTATGATGTAAGTGAGCAACAAGAAAATATTTCACTAAGTTCAAACCCTAAAAGGGTGAAATTGGGTAGTCTATTAGAAATGTGGGTGGAACCGCGGGGCATAGCCAGTTACAATATACATTGTTCAGTCATAAATCTCTATCGCTCTCCCGCTATTCGGCAAATTCTTGGCAGGTTGCCAGGTGTCAATTGTTCTGGCGCGAGATCCAAATTTTTCTGCAAATTTTTTCTTTAATGTATCAAATCGTAAGATGCATTTCACTGCAGGTGTATCCGGCCGGCACGACCGGGGAGGTGACCCTCGCCCTCACAATATTTGCGACAGTTCACAGCCGGGGAGCACCCACAACGAATGGCACTGCTCAAGTCGGCTGCAATGCAGCGTGGCATGGCACTACCTCTTACAAATAAATTATGGTTTAGTTCATTGTATGCTCAGGTTGTAGATGTCTATGGATATCAGCTGTCACTTTTTGTAGTTTACGGGTTTTAACACGATAAAATATTTAATAAAGGTACTGGCGAAAACATATACCTTTTCTCGACGTTTCGGCCGGGTTACTCCAACCATTTGCCGACTTACACTTATTATAAGGTGGTACTCTCATGTACCTCTTCTGATCCATCGTCTGTTGACCATAGATCTTCCTCGTCATTGAAGCCAAGACTTCGCCGCTACAGCAATCAACGATCGACATAGCCTTTTCTTATAGTATAAGGACAAACGAGTAGTCGGAGAAATTTTCATAACTACCAACTCATAGAGGCTATACAGATGGACTGCCCTCTTTTCTACTCCCATCATGGTCGTTATGCTGTATCTATATTTGCTCTATGATCGTTATGCTGTATCTATATTTGCTCTATGGTCGTTATGCTATATCTATATTTGCTCTATGGTCGTTATGCTGTATCTATATTTGGTCTATGGTCGTTATGCTGTATCTGTATTTTCTCTATGGTCGTTATGCTGTATCTGTATTTGGTCTATGGTCGTTATGCTGTATCTGTATTTGCTCTATGGTCGTTATGCTGTATCTATATTTCCGCTATGGTCGTTATGCTGTATCTATATTTGGTCTATGGTCGTTATGCTGTATCTATATTTGCTCTATGGTCGTTATGCTGTATCTATATTTGCTCTATGGTCGTTATGCTGTATCTATATTTGCTCTATGATCGTTATGCTGTATCTACATTTGCTCTATGGTCGTTATGCTGCATCAATATTTGCTCTATGGTCGTTATGCTGTATCTATATTAGCTCTATGGTCGTTATGCTGTATCTATATTTGCTCTATGGTCGTTATGCTGTATCTATATTTGCTCTATGGTCGTTATGTTTCTCTATTTGCTCTGTGGTCGTCGCGTCCGGTTGCAGACCTGCCCACACCCTACCCTCGTGACCTCCAAAACATTATGCAACAAAACAAATCTAGTTGAATCACGGCAGACGCCAGACGTTTTTGTGATGACAAATGATGCAGCTGCATTCTGCAGGTTCTTTTGTTGTTTTCATGGAGGCTAGAGGTAAGGAGAACCGTCTTATATGGTAGAAAATAAAAAAAATTGTGTATGCTTATAAATAACGGTTCAAAAACCTTCCAGAATGGCGCTGGTGTAGATTGTATGGTATAAATATAGTCATAGTAAACAAATTGAAGTATGAGTTAAAAATGTAATACGAGGGTCAAACTGAAAGTTCTTAGAAAATCAAAAACTGAGCAAACTAGCAAGTAATTAGTTTTATTATATCTTTTCAAAATAGTGTCCATTCGATAGAACCACTGAGAAAAGCACTTTGCCCACTCGTCCTTAGAGGTCTCTTCGACGGCCTTCTGAAACGCAGTCACTGCTTCCTCGGCGTCTGTAAAACGTATTCCTTTAAGTTTTTCTTTTATTTTCGGGAATAAATAAAAACCGCAAGGTGCGAGGTCGGGGCTATACGGCGGGTGAACCAGAAATCCCACGTCTGATGTCTCCATTTTCCTAATGTGGCGCCATAATTGTCTTTCGATGGACACTGTTTCGTATACACAGATGATTCTCCTCCCTGCCTCCACCCTCCATAGTTATTTTGGTTTGGACAAAAAGTGACATTTACGTCGGGATGGCTGTGTCACGAGTCACGACACAGACGAGCTGACAAGAACTAATGTCGATTGTGTTCTATTTGTGTGTCGTGTCGTGTCTATGTCTATGTCTAGGTGTATACTAAGTAGCTACACGTCTATTGGCAAGGTCACTGTCTAGTAGTAAGAGGTAGTGCCACGCTACATGCTTTTAGGCACGACCGAGGAGGTACCTCTCGCTTACACGAGACCAACGTAAAGTGACAGCTGTGCTGTCGCGTTTCGTGCGGTGTGTAAGTAGCCGGTGGCCCATGGAGGATGAAGGACGGCAACCCATCTGTTGATATGCATCTGCATATCAAAGCCATTTTCATGACAACCAACGCCCATAGACATCCGCATAGAGGTTATACAGATGCGTTGCCCTCTTCCTCCTACTTACACCGTACTAAAGGCGACGGCACAGCTGCCACTTTACGCCGGTTACGTGTAATGATACACATTTTTTTTTCTAAACGTGCTTTGGCCCGCCACTCGTTCCCACCGCTGCTACTCCTGTGTCGCCAGGATCGATAGCGGCAACCACACTTGACCCTTTGATATGATCGCAGGGAGCGCGAGGGAAAAGCTAAATCTGTCTTGGGACCCGCAACGAATTTAATCAGAAGAAAGTAGGAGTAGGAAGTAATTCCAATTTCCCTCCCAATGATACATGCAAATTTTGTAATAATACAACGTTAATCGGTGCCTGGACCACAAAAATAAATATCTCATTCATGAGTATTAAGTTTCACGAATATCTGTGGGTGTGCTAATATTGCACTCACTCTGATTCATCTCCGATCCACCATATTGTGACGTCCTCAGATCTACGGGCTCATTGGCGGCCGGAAGTTTGCTCTGACACTTCCGGTGAATAATGAACGCCATTTAAAATCGGTTTGTTTTTCCATTCTTTGATTCGGCGTCTTGTGAAAATGGGTTTTCCTGTTTTTCGGAATTCTTTATTGAGTGTTCACGGATTTCGAGGAATACGAACGTGTCACGTGCGAGAAAATCTAATTTTGAAAAAGGTTAATGAAAAATTGATTCATTCACTCGCTAGGCACATTTGAAGATATTCAGTATATTTAACAGTAATCACCCAGAGCCCACCCCCCTCTATGTTAATAGAATCTTTTTACTAACCCATACGGTAAACTTTTTACTAAGACTCTCTATTAACATAAAGGAGGGATTTTTGTTTGTTTGTTCGAATAGGCTTCAAAACTACTGACCGATGTTCACATTCTTTCACTATATGCTATATATAGCTACAATATCAGGAAGTATATATATTTTGCTCGACGTTTATAGGTACTTTGTAAAAATGGAACAATATTTATTTTTAAGGCTAACAACCAACAATAGCCAGTTATATATAATATGATTCGTAAATAAATCATCCGCAACTTTTTTTTACTCATTTAAAGTCTAAATTTAACAACATATACTTTATATTAGCGGTTAAAGCTGCCTCTTTGTTTACTCTCTACGATCTCTATAATTTCTTTTATTGCTGGTTCCAATTACTTTCTGACTCCAATATTAAAAAAGACAGTGAAAGATATAGACCATATATAAGTATATTGGCGATGGCGAGATGAACTGGACTCCTTGCGGAAAGATTGGCTGACTGGAACTTGATAGACAGGTGTGTTAAGAGAGTAATGGTCACCGCACACTTATCAACTCGGAAAGGGATCGTAAACGCCTCGCCTAGAAAAGTGAAGACGATACGACTACGTTACGTTTCCTATTAGTGTAAATTGCTGTATGAAGTTTCATACAAAGAATATTGACCAAATGATACGGTTACGATCCCTTTCCGAGTTGATAAGTGTGCTGCGACCGTAAAGAGGCCTTTACCCAGCAGTGGGACATGCCAGGCTGACAATAATAATAATAGAGATATTGCTAACCATATGATCCGACCTACTTAATCGTACACGACGGAATGTGGTTTAAGGATACACGAAGTCTGGTGTTCAAGTCTATGGATTCTCTAAAAATAAATTGTAATTAATTAATTACACAGAATAATCCAAGTAAGTTTATTCAATTGATTATGTTAATCTGTCATCCGATAATTAATTAAGGTAATACATTGGATTTTAATGTGCTAATATGCATCACCGCAATGCAATTAAAAACATCACAGATACCAACATTGCTAAGCAATGTTATTATTTGCTGTTGTTTCTGAGAAAGATAGTAAGAGGTAGTGCCACGCTGTATGCTTGCATGCAGCCGAATTGGGCCGGCACGACCGGGGAGGTACCTCTCGCTTACACGAGACCGGCGTGAAGTGACAGCTGTGCTGTCGCGTTTCGTGCGGTGTGTAAGTAGCCGGTGGCCCATGGAGGTGGGTGGAGAAAGGGGGGCAGCGCATCTGTATAGTCTCTATGCAGATGTCTATGGGCGTCGGTAGTCATGAAAATGGCTACAACTGCTCGTTTGCCCCCCTATACCATAAAAAAAAAAGATCACTGTAGTTAATGCCTCTACAAAAGAAAAAGCGCGTAGAGGTAAAACTTCTGAAGGGTAATCTACAGGGGATTGGGATAAATATATTATGTCTCCACGCCATGATGAAATTTTGTTTCATCGAATTTCACATTTCGACGGCGAATGCAAATTTTTTGACTAAAAATGATGTACAGTAACAGTTTACATTAGATCTAAAAAAATGTATTTTTGTTGCAAAGTACAGAAATTTAAATATGGAAATACTCGAAACTAAGAACGTGTTTATTTTACAAGAAATTAAACGTTTTTTTCGGTTTCTGTAAGATGTTGAGTTCGTCTTCGTCAGTTATGAGTTATTGGTATTTCACCGTCGAATTTTGTTCTAATGTTCAGTAATAAATTAAGAGAAATATCTTCTAGTTACGCAAACAATAGTGATTTTAATTGGTGACTGATTTTGGTGGGACTGTGTTCGGTGTAGATAATTTAAGAACACCTTTTATGTAAAGTAAACCTATAATTAATAAAAGTTGAGTCATGTAGAGATCATGTAGAGTTCCTAGTTGTAATTTTTTAAGGACTCGAGCTCGTCGACCACGGGGCTCACAGCAACAAGTGTTGAGACCTGGTAATCAAGGCGAATTTCTCCAGACTTTACTGATTAATTGTACGTATACGATTAGTTGTCAGCCGCCATTTTTTTTTACGACATTCGACAAAAATCGGTCGCCAAGTCGGCGTATTTGTCTGACTAGTGGCCGTTACATAAAATATGTTATACGAGAATTATTGTTATGGTTCCGATATGTGTATGATGTTTTTTATTGACATAAAACGTCGAGTGGCGGCCCGGGAGTGTGATAGGAGGGTTTTTTGTGTATACCTTTTAATAAGCGCCCTTGAAAAGACTTCAACGCTTTACCAACGCAAGTTCATTGATCTACCGCCGTGGTTACGTTCAATTAATGATCATTATTTTTTTACGGGTCCCTATAAAATGATTTCGGATATCATTAATGACATGTGGGTCTCATTACACGTATGCTTTTATTACTTGGATATATAATTGTGGGTTGTAGAGCCTTGTATTTGCAATTGCATTTTATTAACAAGAATAAAAGTTGTTTTCTTTTGTTCAAATGTCCCCAGCCTATTGCAACACTCTGTATCGCATTTGATTGTGAAACTGTACCGTCTAGGGATCTGAATTAATAAAAAATGTGAATAATGATAATGACGGCACGCCAGTCTACCCAGCCGTGTTAAGTAGCTAATGTGCTGTCTGAGCCACACGAGGATAAAAAGGTTTTATAATATTCAAGAAATGTTTTACGTTTGAAATGTTGAATTTCGTATTATTATACATTCATGACCTAGGCTGATCCGAATCCGTGACCACGGCGTAAATTACGGGGGATTCGCTACGTTGCCAAGTCATACTTTCCAATTAGTTTTGTCTCGGTTTTTGTTATCAATATATAATGATTTGTAAGTTTAGTTAAATAATTTCGCTAGTGTAGTTGTAGTGGCTGCAGCGAGGCAGCTCGCGAGGCGAGGCGGTGCGGTCGACGACTCGAGCTCGGCTCAGTCCGCGTCGACTCCCCGATAAGGCAACACCGATGGTGAGTCGGTCGCATGCGTGTCGTGGCGCAAGTGGCACGCGTGGCGCGCACGTGCCGCGGCACGCTCGCTCGCAGTGCGCCGCCGGCCCGCGACCAGCGCACAGCGCACGCGCCGGCATGCGACGCTAGCATGCGGCTGCCCCTGCTGCCGCTGCTCGTGCTGCCGCTCGTGCTCGCGCGCCCGGCAGCAGGTGAGGATTACATACAACCACCAAGTATTCTTTATTCAAATTCAAACGTGCGTGATCTGAAAAGCCAGCCAGTATTTTCGTTCCTTTTTCAAATTCGACCGTAGTGCGTGGTCCAAAAAACAAGCCAGTATTTTCAGTTAGTTCTTTTAAAATTCAAGCGTAGTATGTGAAAAAAACAACCGATATGGCGGTATTTTTTTACACGTAACCGTGATCGTGTTTCAATACAGATATGACGGTTTATATTTTTTTTAATTGCAAATGTAGAGCTCCAAAAACCTATTCGGATGTTCACTTTTTCTGTGTGTGAATTGTGATCTAAAATAAATACAAAATCGGGCATTTTTTACACGCAGCTGCAGTGCCTGGTATTACTATAACTTTTTTAAAATTGAAACAAGCAAACAAGCGTGTGCATTAAAACGAACAGTTTGCACGTAACCTTAGTGCGTCGTGTATCGAATCAGTGTCCGGCTTCTCGGTAACAATCGAAAATTAGTCAGATGTGATAATTTCAAGTCGCCTGACCGGTAACACGGTAGCCCGTTTCGCGAGTCGCGGCGAATTAAAAAAGTATTCGTTTGATAACAGTAACTAGTGGTTGTTATCGTCGAGACGGTAAGTATTACATTATAGTCATAAACTTTGCAACTCCGCCGCCAGACGAGAGAACTTAAGTAAAAGTTGAGAAAACTTTTCCGAGACACTTTAAACGCGGTGAAAACTTTATCCTACGTGTTGAGTAGTTTTTAATTATTAAATGGAAAAGTGTTTTTATTACAAAGTCAGTAATTATACCTTTCCAAAATCGTATATCAGAATGTGCATATTCTTTTAAAATATATTGAATTATAATGATACATCATTATAATTTTAAATACATGTTATAAATTAGTGGTAGACATTTAATTTAAACTAACATTTTAATACACATATATACGTCCTTAAATATCATGTTTTCATGTGTTACATATATCACTTAGCCGAAAGTGTGAAAACGTGAGGCTCTACATTTCATACATGCACACAACCTGGCAGACGCATTTAAGATCTATTATTAACAAAATGACTGTAGAGTTTTGTGAATGTACACAATGTTATAATTTAAATTGTAAGTGTAGTCATTAATATTTTTAATTACTTTCGGTACTTTACTACTTCTTTTTTACTACTTTTAATTATCCTTATTAACTGCATTATTTGCATATTATTAAGGATTGTGAAAATAATAATAAAGCTATTTAAAAATATCGAGTAACAAGATTCAATTATTAATTTAAATTTATATGTATCCAGACTATTATTAGTTAAATATCGAGTGCACAAACAAGTTTTAATTTTAATCGTTAGTCAAAACTTTTATTATTTTATTACTTTACGCAACTTTTTACTTACACTTTGGATATTTATTAGCTGCACTATTTTATGGCGTTTTCATATTAAAGATTAAAAAACGCAGAGTATCATCGAGTATTAAATTAATTTGAATCAAACATGTATCCAGACCAATGTTAGGTAAAAATGATGAGTGTGCACAGACGAATTTTAATTTAAATCGTTAGTGTAGTAACACTTTTATTAGTTTTGCTTACTTTACATAATTTACTACTTACACTTCTAGTGTTATTAGCTACACTTTCGTTAAACAATTATGAAAATAACACACCTATTTAAAGCAGAGTATGAACGTTCCATTAATAATGAAATGAAAAATGTGTCTAGACGATTATTAGTCAAATTTATGAGCATGCACAAACAACTTTTAATTTCAATCGTTAGTGTAGTGTATGTAGTCACACATTTATTATTTTTAATTACTTTACACAATTTACTACTTACACTTACTTTATCTTTATTGCTGTATATACAATCCTTTAAGTACCATGTAAATAATAGTGTAACTTATTTTAAAATGTAGAGTTATATATATTTCAGATTCTAATATTATTTTAATTTAAAATTTTAGTATGTTAAGTAAAATAAGTTCGTGTATGTTATGTATGTGTATGTTTAGTAGCGTTACAAACACGTTATGTATGTTCCTCCTTATAATCTTTGTACATTTATTTTGTTTGCATTTAATAAAGATCTATCTATCTATCTAATATTTTCACATTTCTCCGGTATCTACGTTTGAAGTTAAAAAAAAAAACAAAATAAAAATATTTTTTTTTAGTAACAAATAACAATATTAATATCTTTACACACCCACGTTAGTCTAGCTCTCATGCTAAGTACCGTAAGGCTTGTGTTAAGGTATCAGATTTTTTTTTATTTTGTCAGTTTTTGTTTTTGCAAGTAATTTTATGTATCTAAGATTTTTTATAGAAATACATATTATAATACATAGCTAAACCTCCGTGACATAGACGGGGTTCGAACCTGTGATCTCAGACGCCACATGCTTCGCTTACCCGAGCTACCTAGGTGAGAGCCAGTCGTCGGTTTAAAACTTTAATAGGAGCTAAAAATTAAGTTTTATATTATTATAAAAGAGGCGGTGGTTAATAGAATATCCAATTCGAGTAACTTGGCTTAAAATTAAGTTTAATGCCAATTGAGAAAGTTAATATTATTATTAGTAATTTTCTTGTACATTTTGTTAACTACAGATAAAATGTTAACTAGCTTATCACCAATTCTTCTGGAACGGTAATAGTTAACTGACGGTTAAGTTCTATCTCATATTACTTATCAATTCATCAAAGTTTTCCTAAAGCACAAATAATAATAATTATTATTATAACTGGAAAAACTTTTGCGAAGGTTTGTGATCTTAATCACTGGAAATATATAAAATTATGCAACAATCTATACCTACATAAAATAAAATCGTAGGACAGTCAAAACTGTACATTGATATTTTTAAAAGAATACTTAGGGTGTGATCTACAATCGATATCGAAGCCAAAAATAGTATATAATTCTTAATTCTAAATAATTCTTAGAATTTTTGTCTGTTTATTTGTATGTATGTTCGGGCTAAAGTCAAAATGTACTGAATAGATTTACTTCAAATTTTACATTAACACTTACAGGTCGGGTCTATATATAGGTTACATATTATTATGCTATCACCTACGGCAGAGGAGCTGTGAATCTTTCATTCTGAAGAATTGAGAACCTCCATTTTTGAAGTCTGAAATCCACGCAGGCGAAGCTGCGGGCGGAAGCTAGTTTGAAATAAATCTCAACTTTCAGTAAGAGGTAGTGCCACACTACATGCTTGCATGCAGTCGAATTGGGCCGGCACGACCGGGGAGGACCTCTCGCTTACACGAGACGGCGTAAAGTGACAGCTGTGCTGTCGCGTTTCGTGCGGTGTGTAAGTAGCCGGTGGCCCATGGAGGTGAGAGGAGAAAGGAGGGCAGCGCATCTGTATAGCCTCTATGGGGATGTTTGTGGGCGTCGGTAGTCATGAAAATGGCTCCGACTGCTCGTTTGCCCTCCTATACCATAGAAAAAAAAAATCTTGCCACTACTATGATAAGAGGTACCTCTTACACGGAGCGCGAGACGTGATTATAATATATTTAAATCATTTATTCATTAGTACTCGGACACCCGCCGACCTGCGTGCACTTGTAATAAATTACCATAATGTCGCATACGCCAAAACATACGTTGCATAATGCAGGGCAGTTCGGGACACAGGGCTGAGGGACCTTGCAGTAGGGCTTCGTGATACTAGTGGGTATTCCGTTCATCCGAGAGACCCACACACCCACCGGACCTCACCATAGGTCTAATTGCTGCGCGAGCATTTGCACACGAAAACAAAAAAAAATAAAACAAAAAGGGCTTTTTTTTTTGTGGTATATTTTTATGACTACCGACGCCCATAGATATCCGCATAGAAGCTATACAGAAGCTATACATTGCCCTCCTTTCTCCTTCTCCCTCCACCGGCTACTTACACACGGCACGAAACGCGATAGCACAGCTGTCACTTTAGGCCGGTCTCGTATAAGCGAGAGGTACCTCCCCGGTCGTGCCGGCCCAATTCGGATACATGCATGCATGCAGCGTGGCACTACCTCTTACTAAACTTTGTGGAGCCTGTTTTTCATTTACGTGATACTATGTAGCTTCCACCCGGAGCTTCTGCGTGGATTTCAGACTTCAAAAATGGAGTTATTATATCTATTAAAAAAACCCCATCAAAATCGGTTGCGTAATTTTAAAGATATACAGACACACAGACGGCGGAAAGCTCATATGTTTTATACTTACTACTAGCGGGCGCCCGCAACTTCGTTTACGTGAATACATTTTTCTACCGCAGTCGGTTAAAGTAGTCTATAGCCTTCCTCGCTAAATGGACTGAATACTACTGAAAGAATTTTTCAAATCGGATCAGTTGTTCCTGAGATTAGCGCGTTCAAACAAACTCTTCAGCTTTATATTATGATAAACCACATGTTACATAAAATTTGACTGTTATAGCAGTTCATGTAGACTAGTTCAATTTTCAGTCTATCGATACGTAGTTCTGGTTACTAGAGATAGAATTCAAACATAAGCTAGGCAAGAGGTAGTGCCACGCTGCAAGCATACAGCCTAATTGGGCCGGCACGACCGGAGGTACCTCTCGCTTACACGAGACCGGCGTAAAGTGATATACAGATATTTTAAAGTGTAGATTCAGGGTTCGTTTCTTGTAAGTGGTGCAGTAAGTAACGTGATTAATGTATGTATGTAGTGTTCACTTCAAAAAGGTCTAACACTAGTATTGTTATCATATATATCAATTGTATTGTTTGTCCAGTTTAGTTAACCAATAAAAAAATTTTTAAAAAAAAGTGGCAGTTGTGCTGTCGCGCTTCGTGCGGTAAGTAGGCGATGGCCTGAAGAAGGCTGGCAACGCATCTGTATAACCTCTTTGCGGATGCCTATGGACGTCAGCAGTCACGAAAGTGGCTCCGTTTGCTCGTTTGTCCTCTTATACTATAAAAAAATCAGCTCCTCGTCTTAAAAAACCACCGCTTTACCCGTTGATGGTGATCATGGAGCGAGCCTGACTATCAATCACTCCACTTTCAAATGCCCGCTTTATAATTTGCCGAACACTAAATACCGGACCAACATTTCCTCGGCTGTACAAGAAATATCTCTGTCCCAACTGGCATTTGAATAATTCCACTATAAAAATAAATAAACGTCAAATTGATACCATAAATAAAATATTTGAGTGAGATTATCCGTAATTATTTGTAATTAGTCCAGATTCTAGAATGTTCGATCGGACTCGCGCAGGTGTCGTTTACAAAATTGTTTTGACCCTTCGTTTCGATTTCGACAGATAAAGTTGGAAAGTACGGACTTGAAACTCACGTAATAAGAACCAGTCGTAAGATAAAGAAATACTTAATGATTTGGAACTGTGCACCGCTATTAGAATTTTTAATAATAATAAATAAATGAAAAAATAAAATACTCCAAACATAGAACTGAATTTAAAAATATTTTTTTTCATCAACCTGTATGTGAGGGTGTTCATGAATAGGTCTTCTTTAAGTGCGAGTCGGGCTCGCACACCGAGGGTTCCGAACCAACGAAAGGTGTTTCTGAGACATATTTTATCAGAAAATAAACTTTGTTTTTCATAACGTTTGTATGAACGAAAAAGTTAAGTTAAGCTACATTTCGTTGATGTGGAAACGTTGGTGTGCGAGTTCGACTAGCACTTGGCCGGTTTTTTGAACATTAGCAGCAACAAAATAAACGAAATTTGCTCGTCATTACAAATTCTTTTTTTAAAACCTTCCAGACAGTTTGATGGTCCAAAAAGTGCTAAAAACTTTTTACAGGCACTTTTTTAAAAGCTGGGTTTTTTTAAAGACATGTGAACACGATTAAGGCAAATAAAATTATAGGATCATAAAAAGTTATAGCCAATTAAAACCCATTATTTTCATGTAATTATATTTCAATTTAATTTAATTATTATAAACATACCTGATTTCGCTCTTTTTAATTAGGACTATAAATTTTTATGTTGTATTCGTTAGGTTAGGTTAGTATGCTTAAATTTTATGTAAAAATTTTGATTTGAAAGGAGATAAAAATAAATAAAATTATATTTATTACTAAGATGCGTTCTAGAATTAGACCGGTACGACTATGTGACAGAAATGCGGTGTGCGATTTGGCAGTTTCAGGTGGCCCTTTGAAGCTGTTATTTGAATTATATTTGAAGTCTATTTAAAGTCAATAGTGGACCTGCGAAAATCGATATTTGCTTTTTTTTTGCTTTAAAACTAAATCATAATATGACATGTTATGACATTGTAACGAAGGTAAACAATTAATGTAGAATATTCTACACTTGCAAAAGACAGAAACTTCATCAATAAATACGTGTATGTTAAATATCAATGTGTCAAATGCATGGTAGTGTGTGTACCTACCTATTTTTTTAATGGTGATGATGATGATGATGATGGTGATGATGATGATGATGATGGTGGTGATGATGATGATGATGATGATGATGGTGGTGGTGGTGGTGATGGTGATGATGATGATGATGATGATGATGTTAATGGTGATGGTCGTGATGATGATGATGGTGATGGTCGTGATGATGATGATGGTGATGGTGGTGATGATGTTTGCCTTTGATAGCTATTTCTGAGTCGAGTTATGGCCCTGCACCGTTAAGTAGGGTTCATTAGACAATAGTATAAGGATACACAACATTCAGACAGAAAATATCCATGCGCTGCCATCCTTCTCATCATCTAATATTTTAGTGAGACAAAGTGCCGCGCTGCATGCACCGGCACCGGCGTAAAGTGAAAGCTGGGCTGTCGCGTTTCGTGCGGTGTGTTAGGACCCATGGAGGAGGGAGAAAGAAGGAGGGCAGTGCATCTATATAACCCTTATGCAGATGTCTATGGGCCTCAGTAGTCCCCTTTTGCTCCCTTATACTATAAAAACCCCAATGGGCCAACAAACCAAGTCAGGTAACTGTCACATGGGTCATCAGAAACTTGTATGAGTGAGAGGCACTTGCCCAGGTCACCTTATCAACATAATCGTGTCTCGCTCACACACCTCATCCGTTTCATCCACATTTATACAAATTCTCATGCATTTTGATTTTTTTATGGTACAAACGAGAAATCGGAGCCATTTTTATGACTACCGACGCACATAGACATCCGCATAGAGAGTATACAGATGCGCTGCCCTTCTTTCGCTTCCCACCTCCATGGGCCACCTGATTGAAACTGCCTTTG
>LUGF01029985.1:732246-745807 GCA_001625245.1 Calycopis cecrops
TTTTTAAGCATAATGGCATAAAAAGGTTAAAAATGACCAGATGTCATTTAGCCGCCTTTTAGTTTGAGGACGGCAGAGTTGCGTTGCCGGCCTTTAAGATGAGGCTCCTTTCTATTAATGAAGTGAAAACTTCTTTATACCCAGAGATTTTTTTGTAGTATAAGGGGGCAAACGAACTGTTGGATTTTCATAACTACCGATGCCAGTAGTATCGACTTAGAGATTACAGGGATTTGGCACCATGCCGCTCTTACTACATAAATAAATAATTAGGTACTAAATGCGAAACTAAATCCTAAAAATGCGAAACCTTATTCGCAATTTTTCGAGATAGGTACGACAAGATCGCTTTCCTGCGTCGATACAATTAGCAGATATCACAGGTTTATTCCCAAGGTCGATCTTAGCTGTCATTAAGTTGTCTGTCAGCATGGCACTACCTGTTACTAAATGCGCAGGAAATGCGACATGCGCGTCCATCCGCTGCGGTGCGGGGCAGCGCTGCGTGTCGGGCGGCGACAGCGGCGCGCGCTGCGTATCGTGTGGCGCGTGCGGAGGCGGCGCGCGGCGGCCGCTCTGCGGCACGGATGCGCGCACGTACGCGTCCTGGTGCCGGCTGCAGCGCGCCGCGTGCCACGCGGGCACCGTCGTCGACCCGCTGCACCCGGGACCTTGCAAAGGTAGCATATTTATGCCAGGAGCAACTCGCTCGCTATGCCAGGGGCAACTCGCCCGCTATGCCAGGAACAACTCGTCTGCTATGCCGAGAACAACTCGTCTGCTATGCAGGAACAACTCGCCTCCTATCCTATGCAGGTGCAACTCACCTGCTATGCCAGGAGCAACTCGCCCGCAATGCCAGGAGCAACTAGTCTGCTAAGCCACGAGCCACTCGCCTGCTATGCCAGGAGCAACTAACCCTCTATGCAGGAGCAACTCACCCGCTGTACCGCAACTCATGAACCTACTCGTCTGCAGCGATCCAAATGTTATGCGGGGAAAGTCGTTCATCCGTGGCTGTCCTATACCCGATAATTTGCAAAGGTACCCGGTACATTATATTGCAAAGGTACCATCGATATATTTTAGCAACAATGCTGCTTTGCAGGAGCAACTCGCCCGCTATGCTGGGGCAACTTGCCCGCTTTGCAGGAGCAATTCGTCCGCTATGCAGGAGCAACTCGCATACTATGCAAAAACAATCCTAAAGATGTAGATTCTATGCCTTAAAAATTAGGAGCTTGTATACTATACAACCTATCGTTTATATCGATGGTTTGGCACCTGTTTGTTAACATAGAAATTTTTAATAAACTTGTCGGGAGTCCCTTTAAGGTGAAATTAATTAATAGCTAATGATGTCTTAAGTTTACGTGAATATTACTCATTACAATAAAACAACCTTACGGGTCTTTCCGCGCCTTATTTAATTATATATTATGTTTTTAAGGCCACGAATAGACCAGTTAAAGTAGATTTATTGTACTTAATTTAAACTGTTTAAAATGTAGATTTATTGTACAAGTAGGTATATGTTATTTAAAACATATTATTAAATACTTCTTTATGGATAAAACAGGATTTACACAAGTAAACAGCTAACAGTTAGTTTTTATTTTACAGGTAATAAAAATATAACGGACAATAGTGTGACTGAGATGAGAAGTAAAGAAAATATGGACGCGTCAAAAATCCTATAGTCATAGAATCTGCGTAGAGTGAACCCGCGGAGCTGTATATCAAATGACAAGTCGGCGCTGAATTTGAATACAGATTCAGTGTTGCCAGAGTGAACACGAGAAGACTGAGTTTGGACCCTACTACTCGTAAAGGCTACCATGTGCTATTTGTTATTTCCTAATAATGAAATGCAGAAATATGTCAAAAAAACTAAATTATTTAAGAACTATTTATAATTTATTTTTGTTATCTTGTTTTCTTCAGGATTTACAATAATAAGGGAGGTTTTCAAACGCTGACTTGGTAGCCCTTTTCGGATCTCTATACTTTAAAATTGACTTTATCAGCTCAACTGTGTGAACGATGAATCGATACTCGCATCGAAATCGAATATTAGAGCCAGTTACATAGCTCGTAGTTGATAAGATAAAAAAATAATTTCAAAAATGATGCACATTTCTTGTTCTTTGTAGATAGTACTTCTATAGTTTTTAAATATTAACACTACAATATTTAAATTGAGCACCAAATCGTACTTAATATTTAGTCAAAATGTTATAGAGATGTAGTTAGCACAATATTCGCTATTTCTATAACTTAAGGTAGAATTTCGGTCTCGGCAATAGCTAACCAAACTCTATATCCAGATAAAACACCTGAATAAATCTGCTATACACTGTCTCACTGACCAGTCAGATATTGTGTGTGTGGCTAACTTAGAAAGCTTGTGAGCGAAGCGAAGCCACTGTAAGTGTTGTTTCTGGGCAAGCACCTAAATGTTGCTATAAGCAAAATTTAACACACTTCTGCTGCATGCCTTTAGTCCCTGTTTTTAAGGGTAGGTTGAGTCTCAGCGGTACTTTATGCGATCAACATTTATTGAGATTTAAGTAGCGACTGTCCTGATCAAAATGCTACCTAGGTTTACTACTTAAACTATTATATTTTATTTTCAGAAGTTGAAGTTGCCACTATAAAAGATGCTTATAGGATATTTTAATAAAGTAATTGTTTCATCGGACTGACATTTGTTTTTTTAAATTTTAATAACTTTTAGTAGGTATTTTAAGACTTGAATAGTTTTTATGTATTTCACGAAATGTGGTTTTAACGCTTATACTATATTTATTATTAAGTTATAAAAATTTAGTGCAATAATGTTATAGAAAATGGTGTGAAATTTATGTTTACTGTTTTGTTTGGCTTAAATTTTTATATCAAATTGTGTGTAACGGAATCATGAAATTATTTTTGTATTCGGTCATGTTATAAAATACCTATTTTTCAGTATTATGTGTGAGTAAGATTTTTAGAAATACTATTATTATTTTTCTATTTTTTCTTTTTTTTTGGAAACATTTTACACTGAAATTAGGTAACTTTATAGACTAGATAAAGTAATTCATTGTTACTTTTAAATTATTTCCAAAATATTTCCATAATTATTTGTATGGATGTAGATTGTGAGTTGACAATGGTGTACTTGTAGGTTTTGTAAAATTAAGTTTGAGAACGTCCTGCTTAGCTTTAAATATTTTATGATTTGGATTAAATAATTCGGACTTGGAGCAGTCCATATTTATACAAAGTATTAACTGTTTATGTAGCAACAATAATTAAGTATCGAAAGCCCTTAGTCAGTCGCATAATATCGTCGCATCTTTAACAAATGATTAACAGGTTCACGCTTAGCTAAACGCTAGGGTGACAACGTCTGTCGACGGTGGCAAAAGTATTTATTCATAATCTCTTAATATTTTCCGACAGAATTTCTTAATAAGACATCTCTATTTCTTACGTTATATCTATCGTCATTATATGCATAATGTAATCAGAAGGATTTATATTTATTATATTTTAACATTACTTACTTATTTAGGAATTAAATAATACGCTAAAACTGATATTATTTTGATTACAAATTATTAGAAGTCCAAAGACCTTATATGTATTGACTATTAAAAATTGACGAAGTTTAATTTGATATGTAAGTACCTACTGCAATCAAGTCTTTTAAAATATCGAGAAATCCGTTCTTTTAAATAAATTGAAATAATACAATTATTTAATAATATATAGATATTTGTTTTACGTCTGTATTTATAACAATTGGTTACAATTAACGAAGGAAAAGTCATTATAAATAACTATTAGGTGTTAGGAATGAAAATATTTTTTTATATTTAATTTAAAGAATTGCTCGAAAAGTGTTAATTATTCAGGTAACATTAATTTTTAGACTTATAAATCCGTTAAAAGTAAAAATTCAATAGTATTCTCAAAATTTGTAAAAAATTTACAATTATCTCAAATTTTGTAAAAAAAATTTAGAGAATATCTCAAAACTTGGAAATAAAATCAAAATCTAGTCCTCTTTACGGGCTCGTTGGATTTAGCGTAATTATTTGCTGTTTATAAATGTTAATTAAGAAAATGAGCGCAATGTTACTTTGGTATAATAAATTATGTCAATTATTTTATTTTCGCGCACTACTAGACATTGTTAGGTAAGTACTAAGCAGTGACGGCCACATTTGGTAGATATAAACTTTGTCGAGTTTAAGTTTAGTGGACATAGTTAATTGTTAACAATTTCACCTACAGGTTTATTGTAGATACTTCTAAATTGTTGTAGTTAACTTGCATACATTAGATATGATGTATAATATATTGTCTTTGTTTCTTCATAAATATTTTAAATCGAAATGCCATGTTTTATTTTAATACCTACAATTGTGAGTACCTGGCAAAAACTTCTTCATCCTAGCCTTATCCCGTTAATTCTATATCAGATGATATCAGGATCGTACCCTAAAAAACTTCAATGATTTAATTTTTACATGTATGTATGTATGTACACATAATATATTTCTGTCGGCTATAAAGATAGCGCTGATCTCTATTCAAATGTCGTAAAGTTCGGTCTATACGATCAGCAGTCCATTATATTTAGGTCTGTGGTTTTCACGGCACACACCATTCCCGCTGAAAATCAGGCAGTTTTCAATGAAACAAACTTCACAGGTAAAATGCAAAATGCAATTTATTGATTAAACTTACATTGAATTTATATCACATACACCGATAATGTTCTTTGTTCACTTCGACAGTGTTCACAATACTAACATCGTCGCTAGAACTCACATATTTACGAAATTGGCAAACATTTACCTAAGAAGATACAATATCGTCTCCGTAGAGAGTTACCAATATATATACCAAACAATCAGACCACTAACCACTCTTGATTTTATCAGTACTAGACGCCAATCTTTATATATGAAAGACAAAATCTCAACTACTATTCAAACCTTTTTACGTCATTAGAGGTTGTCTTTTTTAATTTATTAATTACCACCTTAAACTTAACCGTTTAGGAACAATAGGCTATTTCACAGTATTAAAAATAAAAACTTATTGAATTTAATATTTAATTAATATGATTTTTTAAATCATTATGTAGTGAAATAATTTATAAATAATCAATATTTTTTTTAAATACGTATTTATTCGTGAGTCACGGGACTCGAAACGACGTGAAATTGAGGATGACGTAACATGTGCATGAACCATCAAATCATAGAGGCTGCATTCCGAAATCTACTGATAGTAGAGTTTGTTTGTTTGAACGCGATAATCTCTGGGACAACTGGTCCAAATTGAAAAATTCTTTCAGTGTTAGTTAGTCCATTTAGCGAGGAAGGCTATAGGGTATATACCATAACGCTTTAGTGTACGCGGGTTATGCGGACAAAACCGCGTGGCGCTGCTAGTTTTAGATAAAAGAGAGAGATAAAATTTAAGATAAATTTCAGAATAATAGAATAATAATCAGAATTAAAAACAAAAAATTTGAAAAGTTACTTGG
The DNA here is from genome assembly GCA_001625245.1 of Calycopis cecrops. NCBI lineage: Eukaryota > Metazoa > Arthropoda > Insecta > Lepidoptera > Lycaenidae > Calycopis > Calycopis cecrops. The sequence continues at coordinate 737,795 of LUGF01029985.1, forward strand.
TCGCTGATAAACAGTGGAGTGGTTTTTAAAAAATCGGTAAATAGCCCATTCCATCTTCTTTTTTAAACAGTTGTTTGACCTAAGGGTTTGCCACCATTTATTGCAGTCTTTGCGAATATAAATTGAACATTTTATAATTACAAAAGATTATATTTAAATGTTGACGTTAAATATTTACAAGATGGACTACATTGAATTTTAGGAGGTCAATACGGAGCTTGGGCCAATCAGTTACGTTATATAGAAGTGAATATTGGCATTTTAAGTAATGCAATAATGGCAATTTAAGTAAATTAGTATATAACTACAAAAATAAGTTACAGCAGCTTTCATCGTTAACACAGAAGAGTGCAACATAAGCCGATCTAATTCAATTTATAACATATATTCAATAAAAACATTACACTTAAGTCATAAGGCTTAAAATATAACAAGACATAAGCTCATGCTATCTCGCTCGCCATAACAGTGCTGCATTGGGCTAAGCAACTGGTGAATGGCAGTACTGCCAGATCTCGTTTGATCAATGGCGAATGAACAATTTCCTGTGCTAAATTACTGGATGATGATTGGCTAAAATATTTAAGCGCCCTTCAAAAAAATGTTTACTGCGCAGGTACATTAGTGTAACTTATTTCTGTGGTACTACTAAGTCCGTAGATTGGACAGATGGAAAATCTTATTACAACTATTACCTCTTAGTTATATTCCCAAGATATGGAATGTTTTTTCTCTATCGCTGTCATTGTCACACTTCGCATGAAGATTAAGTAGAAGATAGTGATAATTTTCTCTCAATAAGTAAAACACAGACACGCCTTAAATTGTTTTATGAGAGTGAGAGGTCACTCAACAGTCTTCTTGCACTTGCTGCATGGTAGTCCTTGTGAACAGTTCCATGGTGAGCGCGCTGAGGAATATCGGGATTGACCTGTGCTGATGTAGATGCAACTCTACAAGCTCGGTCAAAGTGGCAGAGTACTCCGTATGGACCATCTCGATGCCATCATCGCATAGTGTGAAGGTTAGATACTCGTCAGATGATTCCGCGTACATATTCGATATTCTAAAAATACAAAAAGGTCAAGCTACACTCGGTGAAGACAAACGGGGATGAGGGTGCATTTTAAGCTGTACGTTGTCATTTGAAAGGATCGTCAAAATAGGTATACTTTGGGTTAATATATTCAACACAAATTTCTACGGATTACATAACGATCAAGGAAAATCTTTTTTTCTCGCTTTTCGAGGCGAGGCGATTACGTTACGTTACCCATTAGTGTGCGTTGCAGTATGTAGTTTCCTACAAAGGATACTGAACGGCTCGAGGTTATACGGTTACGTTCCCTATCTGAATTGATATGTTTGCGGTGACCTTAATAATGATCAATATATATCCTGTCTCACCTGTAGTTTTTATGTCCGGTTCTATCTATTTTGTACCCGAGCAGCATGTAACAGACATCTCTGTACTCCTGAGCGGAAGATGTGAATTGCTCCTTCATCCTGGAAATATAATAAAATGGTTGTTTAAAAAGATACTCCCATAACTACTTTACTAAGTATGCACGAATTTTTAAAGGATGTGGCAACATATCAACAATAGGGATCAAGCTTCTAGGCTGCGCCATCTAGTGGCTGAAATGTGAACCGAATCCTAGCAAATACTCGTTTATATTGTCTTTTGCTTAGTGTTTTGCTAGGAATCAATTCCTAAAATGATCACTAGAGCGGCGAAAGTGCTGCCCCTATGTCTCCTGGACGTTACCGGTCAAAGGTCAAGCGAAGTATTGACCTACGTGAAGCACGACCGAGGTACCCCTCAGTCACGTGATGTCGCCGCAAAGATGACAATGCGGACGCCATTTGTGCCGCTTGTGCGTTGCCGGTAGCATGTTCGAAACGAGGGAAAGAGAATACACGAGACCACACGTCTCCATAAGTATTATTCAGATGTTTATGGGCGTCTGTAGTCGTCATGTGGCTCGACTAACAACACAACATCACAATTTTACGGAACTGGCGTTAAGATTTGTTGGTGTGTTCTTAACGTCTAATGGGGTAGGCCCGACTGACAGGGCTAGAGAGGAGGAGGCCACTGAGGCCTCCGCCCGACAGACGGCGGCCGGGGGACCGAAGAAGGCGCTATCTGATACGCCTCCAGTAGTTCCTCCGCATTCGTGTCAGGCCGGGATCGGAACCCGGTCCACTCAGGCCCGACGCCGTAGGGACTGGTCCAATAGTGGCCGAGCAGTCCCTTAAGGAGGAGAAGCCTGGCCTTTCGCCAAGGCCAGCCTGTCGCTGGAGGTGTCCAGTAGCCTGCAGATCCGGGACCCTCCATTCAAAAGCGGCTAAAGGCACTCGCAGGGGGTTTAGTCGGTAGGGGCACTCAAACGTCGAGCCCGACACTGTACCAGGAGCCACCCAGGCTCCTAGTAGCGTGCGTAAAGGCATTACCCTGCGTCAACAAAAAAAAAAGGCCCGTCTGACAGACTATACAAAATGGACAACCTAAGAATAAGACACATATTTGGATTAATCTATGAGCCAGCACAGTAAATTGTTCCAACACCTGTAGATATTTATTTTAAAAAATCACAGTAATGTTTATAAAAGAAAATTAAACATGGAAATAAAGGAAAACACCTATAAATACGAACCGTTGCATTTTGATGCGACTCTTCTCGACTTGTTGCTGCAACTGCTGCATCTCCTCCGGACAGCTCTGGCCGCCTTCCTGTAGAGCGGCTTTCAGCTGTTTGATCTGGAAAGTAATTTTAGCTAGGGTTTAGAAAGCTGAAGTGCGACTAAAGTACATGTCGCATTACAGTAGAAACAGGCCGAACCGAGCTAGCTCTCGTCGTGATGGATATTCGTCACGTTTCGTGCGGTTTACGAGCAGCCGTTGACCCATTGGGGTGATGGGATGAAGTGGGGGGAGGGCGAAATCTACATATGCGGATGTTAGTAGGTGTCGGTAGTCATCCAGTGGAGCTATCAAGTTTACATAGCTGTGTAAACTTCGTGTAAATGTAAAAAAATTGCTGTAGTCGTATAGCAATAAATAATACAATCTGGGCTGCGCCTAAATGTGTCACTCCTGTGACAGTTACAGCTCAAGTATACAATCTGACCCCACTCCTGTCACAGTTACAGCTGGAGTATACAATCTGACCCCACTCCTGTCACAGTTACAGCTGGAGTATACAATCTGGCCCCACTCCTGTCAGTTACAGCCGGAGTATACAATCTGGCCCCACTCCTGTCACAGTTACAGCTGGAGTATACAATCTGGCCCCACTCCTGTCACAGTTACAGCTGGAGTATACAATCTGGCCCCCACTCTTATCACAGTTACAACTAGAACATACAATACCTCTTCCTGTGCCGCCTCTAGTTCCAACTGCAGCTGCCTTTCAGCTAGCGCCGCCGGGTTGTCCTTCAAGTGCAACACCTAGGGAAATACAATTTAATTTTATTAAGGAGTATAATAACGAGTAAGAGTATTGACTGGCGCTTTGAACAGAGAAAATTGGAAAAATAATGGGGGGAGGCTTTTGCAATAATAATATCCAGGGGGTAACCAGGACTAGGCTAGGAGGGGGCAAATCCGTTGCATCAACTTGCCCCTGTCTGTGTGCCATTGAGTGTAGCCATTAAAAAACAAGTACAAATAAAATATTTATTAAAGGTATATTTTACGCGGCTGGTGTAACCCGGCAAAAATATACGTTTACGTTTCGCCGGAAGCACCTGACGTGGTCACCAGTACACACTCAAGTACCAACTATCCGGAAAACGCGTTACACGCGCGTTGCTTTTCCAAGTTCTACTAGAGCACTGGAGCATTAACATATCTATAGTCACTAATGTGAACTCATGACTCAGTGGGCACATTTGCATTACACGTTTGTCTGTGTATACGTGAACCTTTGTATTTCGCACTTCCCGCGTTCGCGTCTAGAGTATACTTTTGCGTACGCGTCTGCGTATGCGTATTCGTATGCGTATGCGTCTGCGGTGAGTAACATAGCGTAAGCTCGTGTTTTCATGTACATCTAATTGGGAATATTTCTCTTTTGAGATATTTGTGATACTCATGATAACCCAGGATTAATTAAATGAAATGAAAATGTTTTTATTCAAAATAGAATTACCGAAACTACTATTTGAACGTCAACAATTATAGCTACCACCAGCCCTGTCCCGAAAAGAACCAAAAAACAAACTCGGTATTTTCTTATGCTCGTTACCTTGGTATCTAGGGAGGAGCCGAGCCGGTCCAGGTGCGCCTGCAGCCGGTCCCGCTGCTCGCGCAGCCGGGCGGAGTCGCGCCGCGCGGCCTCCGCCTCCTCGCGCAACTTGCTCACCTCCGCGCGAGCGGTCTCAAGCGCTACACGAAAACTTATGATAAATATAATTACTTTAAAAAAGTAGGGAAAAATAAGGTTTTTGAAGTAGAAACTTTTGTAAGCGAAGTTAGACGCTGTTTGGTTATAGAGAAAAAGCCAGCGAGCGCCAGATTTTCGTCATTTTATAAAAGCTAAAAGTGTCTCTGCGCAAGTCCTCAACACAGGCAAGAACTATCAGAGAATATGGAGTTTGGGTCGTGGCTACTTTAGCAGACAACTTTTGTTGAAACGCCTATTTTTTTTAAATAGCAACAAAATTTGTACCACAGAATCTCATCATTCATTATTTCATTCTTAACTTGTTCCTTGTACCTTAAGTGTTATTGGTGAATGGTCCAATCCACTAATAAATTATAATTATACTTTCACTATAGTCGAATTTTAAATATGTTATTTGCGGAATCCTAATAATAGTATTTCAGTTGCCGGACAGTTAGTATTGAAAATTAATTGTATACTAGCTGCGCCCCGCGGTTTCGCGGAACGCAGCGCGGAAAATAGAAAGTCATCCCATGCCATCCCATAGGAACATTTTTGGGGATAAAAATTATCTTTCCTATCTATCCTTTGTGTTAAACGATGTTACCCTCTATGTGTGTGCCAAATTTCATGAAAATCAGTTTAGCAGTTTTTGCGTGAAGGAGTAACAAACAAACAAACATACAAACTTTCGCAATTATATTATGAGCAGGATAGCTGTACCCCGCGGTGTCACTCGCATTTAATTTGAACAAAATCACTGATATTCCATATAAACTTTACCCCCCTTTTCACCTCCTTAGGAGTTGAATTTCTAAAAATCCTTTCTTATTGCTCACTTACATCATAAAAGGAACCCGTGTACCCAATTTCAAGTTTCTAGGTACTGTAGTTTCAGCTGTACGTTGTCTGTCCGTCACTCAGTAAAGGAGAGTTTTATATACAAGGTTGATAAAAGCGAGAGGCATTAAATGAAACCATATATGTAGTGTATGATGATGATGATGTATGACAAAATTCAGATCAATCGGAGCAATAGTTTATCCACAGGAATTTTTTAAAGTTTTTTCTCACTTCGTACACGCTGTATCGCAGCTGATCGCCGACTATGACCAGCATGAGTCATTCAACCCGTGCTCGCTGTCGCCGCCCGGTACAAAGCATGATTTAACGACTTTTCTTTTCGGATTATTGTAGGCACTTATAGTAAATATTGTGGTTGCTCGCCTTTATCAACCTTGTATATACAGGATTACATTTTGGTCTGCGGCCAAATTTTCAGGTATGGTTCAGAATCAATAATAATACATTCGATTTATAAAATTAAAAATAATTAGATATAATTACTTTATCCCATATTATGAAAATTTTTCTTGGTCACCGCGTGACGTGAATCGCGAGTCACTATCGGTCGGCGTCACTGACCTTGAGGTCGATACACTTCGTGTGCGAACAACGCTCGATGTATTTTTAAGGATCATTTTAAATCGATTTTTATTTAACAAAATATGACAATTAGACGATAAAATTTAAAACACACTCTTGGAATTATGTTTACTTCCTTAATTTAAAATTTGGCCGGTGACCAAAATGTAACCCTGAATAGATATTGTTGAAGTGTCTATTTTTTTTATTGTTGATTAATTTATGTAATTGATCCTGTGGTACAAATGTTGTTGCTTTTTTTTTAAATAGGCACTTCAACAATAAATAAAGTTCAGGGGCGTCTGGCAAGTGGTTGCAATCGTCTTAATTGTCCGGCCATTTATGACATGACATTTTATATTATTCCAAAGAAAATATTATCATTACCCTTGAGCTGGTTGTCCTGGTCGTGCGTGCTGAGCAGGTCCCTGTAGCCCTGCAGGGCCCGCTCCAACTGCTCCACTCTCGCCGCGAGCAGCGCCGCGCCACCCGCGCCCGCGCCGCCGCCCAGCGTCACCTCGAGCTCCTTCTCGTAGCTGTCCAACTGCTGTCTGGTGAGGAACACTCGTTAGTCCGAAGAGAAACCCCGTGGAGAAGTACTTGGAGTTATGGAGAATTAGCAACGTGCTACATAGCACAAGCAACTCGTAACAATTACGTGCTACGAGTGGGTACTAATAATCCGCCCAGCGGATGGGACCAGCCAATGTCGGAGCTCCTCCACACGTCCCTCAGAATCAGCAGATGGCGGCGTGGATTAGGACGACCGGTGTGGTGTGCTCTGTTGGAGCATTGGGACCAGGGCTTAGGACGGAAACCTGACCCCATTGCACAGTTCCGACGTGGAGTAGGGACTGTTCAAAGGCAGCCGGACAGTCCCGAGTCTGGCCTTTTCACAGAGGCCAGTCTGTCGCTGGAGGCGCCCTATTGCTTTTAGATCCGGAGCCCTCAAATTATAGCGGCTGAAGGCACCCTTAGCGGTTTAGTCGGTAGGGGCAACCCAGTTGTCGAGCCGGACACTGTACCCGGTTGAGCCACCCGGGCTCCTGGGTAGCGTATGTAAAGGTTATGTGCGTTACCAAAAAAAAACAAAAAAAAAACAAGGGGTTTGCCAACCGTACTATAATATAAGTATAGTTATAGTAAAATAAGAATAGTAAGCTATCTAAGTCCAAACTCCTCATTTGGCCTCTTAACAAAATAACAATGTTTCTTTATGGTATAAGGACAAACGAGCAGTCGGAGTCATTTTCATTAAATGCCCATAGACACCCGCATAGAGGCTATACAGACGTGCTGCGCTCCTTTCTCCTCTGACCTCCATAGGCCACCGGTTACTTACACACCTCACGAAGCACACAGCAGCACAGCTATCACTTTACGCCAGTCTCGTGTAAGGGAGGGTACCTAAGGCGAGAGGTACCTACCCGGTCGTGCCGGCCCAAAATTGCGAAAGCAATGTATTGGTAATGTAATTTAATCTTCATCTGGCTATATTATTGCATTTCAATGCATAAGTTGTAAAAGATTAAAATATAGCCATATTTTTTTTTTCTTTTACAATTCACGATTTTTAAATGTACTTTAAGAGTTCATTTCGTTTCGCTTTATTACTTACCTATAGCTATCTCGCTCCCTCGTGACAAGCAGCAGCCGCTTCTGCAGCCGATGGATGAGACTTTCTTGGTTCTTACGTACAATTTGAATTTCATTCAATTTCGCCACCGCTTTGTCGCGTTCAAACTTCAACGTGGCTACTTCCTGTAAACATACAGGGTGCATAAATATTTACCTTTTTATGCTTGTGATTACGCTTTAAATTAGTGCTGCTTTTTTTTTTTTTTTTGGGTAGAAATTACGCTAAGGACTGAAGGTCAGTGCAGCTTCATCGATATGACCTAGTGCTGCTGTATTATATTATACCTTCAGACGAGGCATGCATCAGATGTTAAAGACATAAAATAGTGGTTTGTGATTTTTATTGGCTCAAAGGAGTAGGGTATAAGTGTAAGTAAGAGATATCACCCCGGTCGTGCCGGCGCAATTCTGCTGCATGCATCCATGCAGAGCTACCTCTTACCTTTAGACGAGGCAAGCATCAGACATTAACGGCCCGGCCACAGCCACAGCGGTGCGAATTGCGGCGCGGTGAGCGGATCGTCTGTCTCTCTCTCACTCGCGCGTCGAGTATCGAGTG
>LUGF01029985.1:763959-775966 GCA_001625245.1 Calycopis cecrops
ACATTGTTCGGCAAAAAGTCACTCGCCTTGGATAATCCGCAGGTAGTAGTTGTTGTACCCGTTGAATGTGAAACGGATGCTAAAGAAATTTAAATGATACCATACCTACTTGAACTTATAGTTTTGCCATCTTAATGTTTTAATTTCACTGAATGGTAATTATATCACACATAGCCAACCTAATTTACCTTAGAAATAACCAATAGGTGCTTTTAAAAGAATTAATTAATTTAGGACATTTTACGCCCCTGTACATTTAAAGGCAGTTTACGGCTAAAATAGGCCTATCAAGTACAACTTACTTTGTATTATAATCAAAGCTGAGGGTCTTAGGAAGTTTTTAAAATTAGTTAGAATTCATGAAACTTTTTTATTTTTTTTTATTAAAATTTAAAAATTGAACTGCGACTCGCTCAAACGCAAATTATTTATTTTCGATATAAAAATTTAATATCTTTTATCAATAGTAGGAAGCTAGTGATTTTACACGTGAAAGTACAACTAATAAGGACTAAGAGACAAAAAAAAATAATAACAAAAATGGCTTAATTCACAAAGAAAAAAAATGTTTTAATAGTTAGGTAGGAAATTTTAAAATATTATGAAAAAAAATCATATCTCGTAAACTACAAAAAATCGCTTAACATATATGGGGTATTTCCGAGAACATCCAGATGTCAGCAATCCAAAAAAAAATTTTGGACGTCACCGTTTTGACCACCCAGTATATAACGCCTATATATATAAGAATATAACACATGCATGCACCTTTTCACTAAAAACAGAGTTTTTACATAGGCTGAATAAAAAAATACCGTTCAGAGTATCCCCTGATGTAATACTCTTGCGCGTTCCTGTCGGCGAGCTGGCTCATGCTGTAGAACGAGTGGCATAGCTCCAGCAGCTCCATGATGTTGTAGAACACGGGGTTGCTGATGCTGTCCACGGCGTCGGCGAATGCCTCCGGCTCCTCGCTCTACAACATGTTCACATGTAACATCGGCAGTGGGTACTACCATAGTACAATAAGAATAGTAAGTTATCTTCATAGAAATGGGCTGCCGCCGGTCTTAATGTGTGCGCGAGCACCGGTCGCCATGTACGCACGTTCTTAAACGCACACATAATCATAATCTCAAGAGGTCTCAATGGGCCGCAAAACAGGAGGTTATTTCAAATGCAGGGTTAAAAAAGCGGGCCCAAATAATTTTGTTATAATACAAAATCTGAATAAGTAAATAATAACGTTTTATTAGGAAATTATAAATTATTTTTTAAATGAGTACTTTTCTTGACATTTTCTCGGCTTATCATGCGCAAGGCCGAGGCTATCGGTGGTCAATCATTCATTGGTGGACGCATGCTGGGTTTGTAGTTAATACCCTTTCGGTTACCGCGGACGTTCATGAACGCTTCAAAAACACGCAGCGAACACGTGGTCGGTACCAGAGGTTTTAAAGGCCGGCAACGCAGCTGCAAAACATCTGCAAAACACAATTTTGAAGATTTTTGACCTAATGTAACGCGCAGTAATGTTTTTGTGTAGCCCCCTCCCCCTCCCAAAACGTTACGTAACACATAACTCAGCATATTTTTACTTACATTTAGCAAAAACAGCTCTTATTTATCAAAATCATTTACATAACACTTTTTGCGTAACCCCCTCCCGCCCCTGTAACGAATCGTAACGTTTTACAAGACAAAAATTGCGTTACGTAAAACTTGAACGCTCCCTTGTTAAATTAGATTGTTAAATTAGATGTATCTCGCCCATCTACCGCAGAATGGGAACTCTTTCGACCTTGGGGTAACCAAACCTAGCGTCGTGGCCCGAGGAGCACCCATAACTTCTAAGCTACTAGCTTTTACAGAATATGATTAAATTAAATAAAGCGTAATGTAGACTGCAGTACCATAGTGCGATAACAATAGTAGGATATCTAAGCCTTATAGTCGCCAGACTAGCTAAGACTAGGCTTGCTAACCGTCTCGCAATTCGCGGGACATCCCGCTTCTGAGACCGTTATCAATCCGTCCTGCTCAGGGTGTGTGCGGGACTCTAAATGTCCCACTTTTCTGAGTGTAGGCTCTTACAAATTATCATCTGCATTACCTCTGAGCGGATATCTATGCGCGTCGGTAGTAATGAAAAAGGCTCCGACTGCTCGTTGGAGCCCTTTTACTTTAAAAAGATATGCAACACACTAACTTTATTCGGTGCATCTCTTCCCATCTGCGGGAAAAGAGGTTGTCGATGAAGAACATTAGCATGTGCAGCTGGCACATCACGAACCTAATAAAAATAAAACTAACCTCACTCGCAGGCGTGACGGTGAGGAACGCCTGGCTCAGCACGTCCGCGAGGAAGGCGGAGTGCGCGCGCCGCAACCGGTCGAAGTCGTTGGTGCGCCGCGCGGTCTCCAGCATCCGGGAGAAGTTGGTCTCCAGCACGTCCGCCTGCAGGTAGTGCTGCAGGTTGTCCATGACGAACATGAGCTTGTTGTGCAGCTGGCACATCGCAAACCTGACGAAAAAAAAACGCAAAATCAACAACGCACTAAAAAGTAGAAAAACTAAATTAGCAGGTTGTCCATGAGGAACATCAGCCTGTTGTGCTGAACACAACAAAATTAACACTGCACTAAAAAGTCTGTCTACTAAATTGACAGGTTGTCCATGAGGAGCATGAGTTTGATATGTAGCTGGCACATCGCGGACCTAACAAAAAACAATAAAAGAAAAGAAAAAAAACGAAATTAACAATGCACTAAAAAAGTCTGTCTACTAAATTGACAGGTTGTCCATGAGGAGCATGAGTTTGATATGTAGCTGGCACATCGCGGACCTAACAAAAACAATAAAAGAAAAGAAAAAAAAAAACAAAATTAACAATGCACTAAAAAAGTATGTCTACTAAATTGACAGGTTGTCCATGAGGGGCATGAATTTGATATGTAGCTGGCACATCGCGGACCTAACAAAAAACAATAAAAGAAAAGAAAAAAAAACAAAATTAACAATGCACTAAAAAAGTCTGTCTACTAAATTGACAGGTTGTCCATGAGGAGCATGAGTTTGATATGTAGCTGGCACATCGCGCTAAAAAGACTAGCTAAATTGGTAGATCTAGAGAAGTGCTTGGTACCTGTTGGACTGCTTGTAAGTCTTCCAGACAGAAACGCTTCGTTCCTGTTGGACTGATTGTAGGTCTTCCAGAGAGAAGTGCTTATCTGTTGGATTACTTGGAGGTCTTCTAGAGAAGTGCTTGGTACCTGTTGGACTGTTTATAGGTCTTACAGAGAGAAGTGCTTATCTGTTGGATTACTTGGAGGTTTTCCAGAGAAGTGCTTGGTACCTGTTGGACTGCTTGTAGGTCTTACAGAGAAAAGTGCTTGGTACCTGTTGAACTGAGTGTAGGCCTTCCAGAGAGAAGTGCTTATCTGTTGGACTACTTGGAGGTCTTCTAGAGAAGTGCTTGGTACCTGTTGGACTGCTTGTAGGTCTGCCAGAGAGAAGTGCTTATCTGTTGGACTACTTGGAGGTCTTCTAGAGAAGTGCTTGGTACCTGTTGGACTGCTTGTAGGTCTTACAGAGAGAAGTGCTTGGTACCTGTTGAACTGAGTGTAGGTCTTCCAGAGAGAAGTGCTTATCTGTTGGACTACTTGGAGGTCTTACAGAGAGAAGTGCTTGGTACCTGTTGTACTGCTTGTAGGTCTTACAGAGAGAAGTGCTTGGTACCTGTTGGACTGATTGTAGGTCTTCCAGAGAGAAGTGCTTATCTGTTGGACTACTTGGAGGTCTTCTAGTGCTTGGTACCTGTTGGACTGCTTGTAGGTCTTACAGAGAGAAGTACTTGGTACCTGTTGAACTGAGTGTAGGTCTTCCAGAGAGAAGTGCTAGTATGTTGGACTACTTGGAGGTCTTCTAGAGAAGTGCTTGGTACCTGTTGGACTGCTTTGTAGATCTTCTAGAGAAATGCTTCGTATCCAAAGAAGTGCTTGGTACCTGTAGGACTGCTTGTAGGTTTCTTGGTACCTGTTGGACTTCTTGTAGGTTGCTTGGTACCTGTTGGACTGCTTGTAGGTCTTCCAGAGCACGTGCAGGTCGTGTTGAGTCTTCTTGATCCGCAGCAGCAGTCGGAACATGTCGTTGTAGCGCGCCAGCACCTCGGGCGTGAATATCAGGTGGAGGGGCCACTTGCAGTCGTACTTCAGTATGATGGTGGACCAACCGTCTGCGACTGAATGATTAATAAATGCTAGTGGGTTTTGCAGGGGACACACAACACACGCATACATACATTCCCCTTTGTTTTTTTTGTTGACGCAGAGGAATACATTTACGTATGACAAATGGAGCAAGCAACAAGATCCCTCCAGCGACCGTCTGGCTTAGGTGAAAAGGCCAGACTTCTCCTCCTTGGGGTCTGTTTGGCTGCCTTTAAACAGTCCTGACTACGACGTCGGAACCGTGTAATGGGGTCATGCTCCCATCCTGTAATAATAAGTAGTATTATGTGAACCAGACTTCAGTAGGCACCCAGCTCTCATACTTAGTGCCAGTGTGTCGGGGTTTATATTAAGTAAGCATTCTTGTGTATGGATTCACTAAAGTTTCCTCATATTTTTATTTTCTTATGGAGCCAACCAATTAAAAATACTCAGAAGTAAGTAGGTATTTACTTCGGGCTAAATAATAATTGTTATTTTTCATAAAGGAGAAACACGATTCTGGGCCTAACTGTTACACGAATCAGTAATGTACGAAAAAATTCGTATTTTTTTTCTTAACTAAGTCGTTTAAATTTTAACAACATTAGCAATGACCAAATGAAGAAAGTAAGTCTATTTGTATTACAGTCCCTTAGAATATAATGCTAGCTGGGCCCCGCGGTTTCACCCGCGTAAATTTCGATCCCGTGGAAAATAGAAAATCATCCCATAGGAACATTTTTTCGGGATAAAAACTATCCTATCTCATGTGTTAATCCAAGTTACTCTCTATGTGTGTGCCAAATTTCATGAAAATCGGTTTAGTAGTTTTTGCATGAATACTAATACATACACGTTACCATGACAACATATTTCAACGTCGATAAGTCAACGTCTGTCGGGCAGCTAGTATACTAAAAACAATCCAATACATTACCTGTGCCGCTGTCGTCCTCGGTGGATTCGAGCGACGTGTTCGGCTTGACGTACGGGAGCTCGAAGCTGAACTTGCGCATGTCCGCGCTGTTGCCGATGAAAATCGCTCGCGCGGCCACTTGGAACGCGTGGTTCATGTCTGGAAACGCATGTGCGGTGAGAGGAGATGGCATGCAAACGGCCGACACAATTACCACCGCGCCACAGCCACAGCGTTGCGACTTGCGGCGCGGCGAGCGGCGAGGTGAGCGCAAGACGTGACATACAAAATGTATGCGCTATGCCACAGCCACAGCGGTGCGATTTGCGGCGCGGCGAGCGGCGAGGCAATACTCGACGCGCGAGTGAGAGAGAGACAGACGGCGCCCGCCGCGCCGCTCGCCGCGTCGCAGGACGCACCGCTGTGGCTGTGGCCGGGTCGTTAGGACGAAATAATATATATAAAAAAATCTTCCAAAAATAAAGTAATCTGTAACAATTATGTAAAGGCGCTGATTGCTCGTATAATTTTAAAAATAATTAGGGCTAGTTTCACAGGTTTAAATTATAGACGTAATAGCCTGTTGCGAACATAATCTATACAGTTTTATTTTTTGGTATTAGCCAAATTTTAAAATAGGGAAGTAAAAGTAAATCCAAGTGTTTTTTAAATTTTATCGTCTATATTTGAATATTTTGTTAAATAAACATCGATTTGAAATGGTCCGTAAAAATAAATACGATCGTTCGCAACCAAAGAAGGTGAAGAAGAAGAAGAAGGAAGAAAGCTGACCGTGTAGCAGCAGTTTGTATCTTTATTTTAAACATATTTTTATTAAATGATTAGATTAACAGGCTTATGTTTTATCAATTGTTTTAAGCAGCTCCAGGAACATCTCGCCTCGCCCCAGCAGGTACAAATAGCTCCCTTGCGACTGTCTCCAGGTGCTGCCACAGTTACCTCTGGTGGTGGTCCTGGTGTTGGGTTTGTCCAGCGTGTACGAGGTGAGCCGCAGTAGCTCCAGGAACAGGTCGCCCTGCCCCAGCAGGTACAAGTAGCTCTACTGCGACTGTCTCCAGGTGCTGCCAGTTACCTCTGGTGGAGGTCCTGGTGTTGGGTTTGTCCAGCATGTGCGAGGTGAGCCGCAGCAGCTCCAGGAACAGCTCGCCCCGCCCCAGCAGGAAGAAGTCTTTCATCAGCCGTAGCTCGTGCAGCAACTGCGCCTCTTCCACCGCCACAATCCAGAGGTGCTGGCACATTATTGCTCTACATATTACTAACTTCTTTTTTTATAGTATAAGGGGGTAAACGGGCAGTCGGAGCCAATGTCATGACTACCGACGCCCATGGAGCTCCGCATAGAGGTTATATACCTAGATGCGCCGCCCTCCTTCCTACTCCCACCCCCATGTGCCGCCAGCTTCTTACACACCACACAAAATACGACAGTACACCTATCGCTTCGCTGTCACACAGATATCGTTAAGTGAGAGGTACCTCCCGGGTCGTGCCGACCCGATTCGGCTACATGCATGCATGCAGCATAGCACTACCTCTTACTGAAGTTGCTAAGGCCCGTTTCATCTGTGATGACTTCTCCACTAGAGGAACAGTTCCCCCATGCCAATAAATTCCTGCAACAAATCAGCTAAGGGAATAGCCAATCGCAATATACTTACCTACAATAAAAAATATCTTCGTGTGTGTGTGTTAAGCAGCAGATATTCTAGCAAAATCTAATTTTCCTAGTCCTTAAAAAATATATGCAATAAAGAACATATAATTTTGTAATCTAAGAACTTGATATACAGCTGGAACTAAAGATCTACATTTTATATTTATCTCACCTTAGTAACACATTCTCTAATTTCCCTAATGACACTCTGTAACATGCACACTTCGAACACTTCTGGATCTTTCAAATTCTGCAATTTCTCGTGAAACTCTGCTTCTCTCTCCTCCCATATAGTTAATCTAAAAAACATATCAAAATTGGAGCTAAGTGTATTTTATTACTATCCTTTTAGTTTTTGCAAGAGCATTCTGCCTGTGCCTATGGTTGGAGACATGCATTACACTACTACTATCTCTAGTGTAACAAGTCACAGCTGGTTAAACAAAATTCATTAAAATCATGTTGAAAACCATAAATAAAAAGTTTAGGCCGGAAATCCAAACAAAAAATGGAGCTGATGGAAAATTGAGATGCCTATAGGACTAACTGTGGGTATCCTGGCTCCTTGGGCTCCTAATTTATGCTCTATTTAAAAAAATATATATTCTACTACATTCCTTTAAAGTTTCATACCTCACATCATTTGTGTCCAACTTGTGTAAAGTCTTCATCAATCTATTTATATCTGAAGCAGTAACTCCTTTTTTAGCTTTTTTTGGTTCAAAACCAAACAAAATCACCGTTTTACCAATAAACAGAATTTCTTGAGCCAATGACAACGGTATAAAATAAGGAAACATATTGGGATTTAATGTATGTTGCTGAAAAATTCAAAGATTGTTTGTATTGTGTATTGATCGCACCTTGAGTTTAAAGGTGAAATTTGATGAGGTCACGATACAGCGGAAATGTTTATTTATAGTATAGAGGAGTAGGTAGTAGTAGGAGTTTAGTAAGAAGTAATGCCACACTACATATTTGCATGTAGCCGAATTGGGCCGGCATTACTGGGAATGCTTCCTCTGTCATGCCTCTCGCTTACATAAAACCAGCTTAAAGTGATAGCTGTGCTGTCGCATTTCGCATGGTGTGTATGTAGCCGGTGTCGTATGTAAGGAGAAGGAGGGGGAAGGGGGCAACGCTGTATAGCCTCTATGTGGATATTTATGGGCATCAGTGCCCTCCCCCCTTATACCCCTTATGCTATAAAAAAAGGAGGAGAAAAAGGGCAGTAGGAACCATTTGATCGGATGCCCAAACACATCCTTATAGAGGTTATACAAATGAAGTCCATCCTCCACCTCACAACAAATGAAGCGTGACAGCACAGCTGTACCGAATATCTTTCAAGTTTAAATCATCGATTTCATGTATTTTTTGTACCTTCCATTTTTTAATTTGAGTCTAAATTGACAGGAGCAATGTTGCTAGTTTTTTGAGATTTATAAATAGCGTTGCGTCACTATCACAAAAACAATAATCATTTTTTATTAGTTACGTACACATTTCTGTGTAGATAACACAGAAACGTGAATGTGTTCTATAAAGTGAATTGATAGAATATTATGAAATTTACAGTGGTGAATTTATGATTGCAGTACAAGAAAATGTTTATTATGTTTTCAATAATCTTTATTAATTTACGTTTTATTGAAATCAGTATAATCAGCACTACACAAAAACGCTGGTATCATCATTTATAAATTTGACATTTGTAACTGTCAATTTAGTCTCTCAAATTAAAAAACAGCCTATAGTCATTATACCATCTAGAGGACCAATCAACAATAAATAAACTGCAATGACAAAACAACAAATAATAGACTGCAATGACAAAACAACAAATAATGGACTACAATAACAATTTTAATTCAATCCAAAGTTACTTACTGTCAATGAAAGAGACTTATCACAAGTGTTCACAGACGATGGTGTTTCAAGAGATTCAGCAGAGTCATTTCGCTGCTGACAAATGAAAAACTCTTCATATGGATCCATTATCTCACCATATAATAACCATGTGCATAGTTGGTTCATAAAAACTGCATTAATACATGAGAAAATTCTGAAAATATTTTATAAGGATGTGTCATAATAATTATTGTATGTAAGGGGGCAAACAAGCCAGTGGCCTTCAGGTTGGCATGTGAAACATCTGCAAAAATCCCCTATCCACCATACAAATTCCTACTCTTCTCTTTTCAGACACTTTTGGCATTGACCATGTTTTAAACCAGGTTAATAGTCAACCACATTTGTAAGATGGTTGTTTCTCTTGGTTTCATGATACCAAAGTATTGTCTATGATATATATATTTTGTGAGTTCCTAATAGCATTACTGGGGTTATCCCCATTATATACGGATATGAAGTCCATAATATATCTGCTTATTCCGTTGTTGTGGGATTGTCAAGGACCATAATGCACTATCAACTGCCTGTTTGTATGCTTTAAAGAGTAAAGTAATAAATACTTACTTTTTGATTGCCTTATGAACCATGGCTTGGCCACTTAAGATATGCTGATGCACAAGGCTTAGAATTTGACATCCTCTCAATCTTCTCTCCTTTATTATATTTATCAATCTATTTAAAGCATCAAACAGACCTTTAAATTTCTCTACATAACTGTATACAAAAGATAAGGTGTAGTTCTTATTCTCTAGGACTAGAAATTCTACATCTTTTAGTGTTTGTTTATATGTTGTAAGTACTTCAGAAATGCCCTCACTTAACGCCTGCCCATACAATCCAAAGGTTTTGTGGCCAAATTCTGAAATAAATAGTCATTTTGGAACTTAAACATATTATGTTAAGATATAATATTATGTTATGATAAGTTTCTTGTTTTCAAAGTAATTAAGTACCTGTTTGAGACTGCCTTGAGTGAAACGAAGTTGCCAAAACAAAGTTTTGAATTTTATGGTGACTCTTTGCAATCGAATACATTCTATTATAAATATCTGAATCCCCCTCATGAGCGAAGGCTTTTGGTTGGACCTGAAATAATTTGGTCAGAAAATTTACCAATAACTTAAAAGCAAGTATTATTTTGAGCTCAAAAAAAAAAGTATTCCTCAACCTGTGGTAATTCAGCTGCTTGAGAACAATCCCATAGTAGTAATAACGCATCATAAATCATAATTTATTAGTATAGCTGTAATTTACAATCAACAGTAATTTATGATTCAAGAATATATTGAATTTTATTATTTTGAGACTTAGATCATCACAACCTATTTAATATGTAAATAATCATATAATTTTGAGACGAAGAATCTTTGAAAAACTGATTCAAAATTGACAGTTATATTTTAAAAGTAATAAAGTTGACATATGTCATAATTTTAATAGTGATGTCTACCTTCATAATGTTCCATTAACATTGATCAGAATTCAGAAGCGGAACGGTTAAACAGTGCGATTAGACACAATATTCTACTATGAATTCCTAAGATATATTCATACAATAACTTTAAAGACATTATTTTGTGCATCTTCTGCGATTGCAAATCGGTTGACTGTCTTCCATTGGCGTTCATTGTAAGAGGTCTATATCCAGCAGTGGATCGATAAGGGCTGATGATGATGTTGATGATGGTACACTTATTTTTAAAGTTATACAATATCTTTAGACGCGCAATGAAAAAATGATAAAAGTGAAATTTTAAGATTTGTGCCACAAAAGTTACAGTATGAAGTTGCAGCGTTTGCAGCTGAAAACAAAATTTACCAATTTAATATATAATCACAAAATAGAACCTCTATTAGTCGCGCAAGTTGGCACCATTGTCTAGATTCATACATGTTTTAGTTTCATTTTTTTTTTAAAGACTAAGACGTCTCAGCAAGGGTGAAAGCAGAGAGGAAGCAAGAGCTATTCTGCTCGGTCGCCGACGGATAGGGGTGCGTAAGAGATGATTTGAGCGTCTCCTACAAGATTCCAAATTTGGACCAGGAACAGGTTGGGCGCCCGTTCCATTGCACGGTTCTAACGTTGGTGGGGGTTGTCAAAAGATCGAGCCGGACGACTCCCTTGGCTGGGAGGCTGTAAGCTAGTCTGGGTCCCATAACATGGACCCAGTATGTCACCGAGGTGACCCTGTTGTGAACAGATCCGGGGTCTAAGGCGGTTGAGGGCTTCCATGAAGTTTTAGTGGGGTAGGGTTCTCCTACTAGGGAGTTTAGAATCCCCACACTGGTCGGTAGCCCACCCAGGGTGTACCGATGCGGCGTAAATGCTTTCCTCACGTTAAAAAAAAAACAAGGATGATAGCTTAATAGACGTTTTTACGATTTTGCGTCCCAAAAAAAATCCACTAATCCACCATCATTGTAATTTTCAATTATGAATGTCTGCATTTCTTTAGTATGTATTTAAAGCATAGCCACAGATTAATAAACCTAAGCATAGCTTTAGAATGTACAAGATACACAATGTCAGAACAGAGACGAGACAAAAAAAATATTTCACAAATGTCAGAATTACTACAAAAACACATATGACTTTGTCAATAATATGGAATCGGTTCCCTATGGCCTCTTACTCGCGTAAAATAATTGTCTCATAAGTACTTCATCTACTGTCTCTTTTCTTTTCCGATGATTGGAAGTTAATTTGAATGTCTCGCTCCCACGCTTTGTACATCTTTCACGTAGTGAGAACAATTCTAAATCTATGATTCCAATCATCGGAAAAAGAAAGAGACAGTAGATGAAGTACATATGAGACAATTTGACACATAATGACTTTGTCATTACTATGTAATCGGGTCGCTATGGCCTCTTACTCGCGTAAAATAATTGTCTCATATGTACTACACGGCCGCGTTAACATGGCACCTGGCTTTTGATGTAAAAGAGAAGTAGCGTTAGCATCACAGTTTTTTTTTAAATTTCTTGTTACTTAAAAAAAAATATTTGTTTTTGTTTTTTTTTTAGTTTTTAGTAGTTTTAATTTTTGTTTTAACAGTTAGGTTTGTACGTTTTATTTTGTAACAGCTACCTACAAAAATTTGTTATTAGAGACAGTGCGTTCTCCAAATTTAACACAAATGTTCACGCTTGAACATAATCGCGCATCATCAGTCATCACCGGATGGGGCAGCAGCGTTGCTGACTCTTTAAGACGCACACTAGTATACTATATTTGTACGTATGTAGAACCACACTAATAATAATGTTTTGTATATAATGTAATCTTTA
>LUGF01029985.1:777111-791016 GCA_001625245.1 Calycopis cecrops
ATTTCACAAATGTCAGAATTACTACAAAAACACATATGACTTTGTCATTAATATGGAATCGGTTCCCTATGGCCTCTTACTCGCGTAAAATAATTGTCTCATAAGTACTTCATATACTGTCTCTTTTCTTTTCCGATGATTGGAAGTTAATTTGAATGTCTCGCTCCCACGCTTTGTACATCTTTCACGTAGTGAGAACAATTCTAAATCTATGATTCCAATCATCGGAAAAAGAAAGAGACAGTAGATGAAGTACTTATGAGACAATTTGACACATAATGACTTTGTCATTACTATGTAATCGGGTCGCTATGGCCTCTTACTCGCGTAAAATAATTGTCTCATATGTACTGTATTTACTGTCTCTTTTTTTTCGGTGATTGTAACTTAATTTGAATGTCTCGCTCTCACGCTTTGTATATCTTTCACGTAGTGAGAATAATTCTAAATCTATGGTTTAAAGAGACGTTGTTACGTCAATAAAACATGGCAAACATCCTATAGTTAATTTTGTACAAAATAAGTGCAAAAAAAGCGGCCGATGAGAACGAGTTTCGTTTCATCCAGTGGTACTTGTGTGAGCTTGAGCGCGGCCTAGGTGGTCGCATGGTTTTCGTATTTGCGTCCTTGCGAAAAGGCCCTCAAGGTGCCTCCTCTCAGGAGGTCCGCCCCGTTTTGACGGGGTGCGGTAGCGGTAACGGTAACGGGTGACGGGGTCCAAACGAGTTTCTCCTCAGGCCACATTAACACCACCCACCCATCAAATTATTGCTCGTAATCAATTATTTTGAATAAAAATAGAAAAATCAACTTCTGGAATCTATGTATGGCTTGGCTACACATGACTTGTGATCTGCAAGTCCATGTCACCATGGACACAGTCATCAAGTCCCGTGTAGCCAAGCCATAATTAGATTCCAGAAGTTGATTTATCTGTTTTTTTTATGCAAATTGATGGATGATGGATCACTAGCGAAAATTTCGAGGGCTGTGAGATTTTTTTGGTTAATGTGCAGTTTTTCTATACCTTGGGATTTTTAAAATATACATTATTTTCCAAAATATATACATTTTCTCTATGCCCTTATGCATCAATTTTCAAACATTTTTTACAAAAATTCTAGAAGTGTGCAGTTTTTTGTATTCTCATATTCAAAATGTGCAGTTTTAAGCCTTTACCCCTTGTATTTCTTAATCTTATTAATCGTTACTTGAGCGGCCAGGACAGGTTGGGTACCGGATCAGCGTATGTGGAAATATAGTTTGCTAGCTTTCGGTTCACATTTCAGCCACTAGTTGGCGTGGCGGTCTAGAAGCATAAAATGTTTACAATTTATATTTTATTGTCTGTGTATTGAATGTTGATAATGGTTGATGAGCCGCGCTACTGTTTTATTTTTAAATTGTTAATGTTTTAAATTAAAACTTTTACCGTTATCTAATTGATAGCATTTTTTCGTAAGATAACATGGGCTTCAATTTGTTTAATATAAGGTTTTACATATTTAAATGTGAATAGCACACCGTTTTCTGTTCATAAATATGTGCATATATTTTTACAATGGCAGAAGCTTGTAGAATTGGAACTTCTCCTGAATCAAGAACTGGGAGTAATTTAGATGAGAACTACTGTATTTTCAACGTATTGTGCGTCTTTATATCACTAGTTACAATACTCGCGGATTTTACTACAGGTCTTTGTTATATACTACCGAAAACTTAGAGATTCGAATACATGCCACAAAAATTTACAACTTTGTTTATGATTTTAGATATATTAGTTTTTGCTGAATACTGTAAAAATGGTTATTTGTACTGGGCATTAACAACAATGCTGTTTATGATCACTCCAAATTTACTTATTAATGTATTCTCCTTAAGATGGTTTTTTACTGATCAAAAATGTACTATCAGACAGTGGATAACACACGGATTTCTAGCAGGACTGCTAGAAAGGTAATAAATGTTTTTAGATTATTGAACACATTACATACATATTTCTAGTACTACTCTAGTGTTCAGAGTTTTACTACCCAGTTTTATGGGATTTTTTTTTTATTTTTACTTGTATGTAATCCCAGACTGAAGATATAAGTGTGCTAAATTTATACTATATCTGTTCAGCAGTTTATATTATAGAGTAATAGAAAGTTTTAATATCTTTAAAAATTTGTATAACGCAAATGTGGTAAGTTGGGACCTGGCAAAAATTCCCTGCTCTCTACCCCCGCACCATCCCCGATGTCGCTAGCCCCGAAGTGCGGGGCTAGAGTGTTCTACTCATTCTGGCCAGGTCCCTACTTACCGTGTCCATGTAGTAACTTCTTTAGGTCAAGATTAAAGAATCAAACTCATTAGCCATTTCATATACGTAATTTGTATGTATAAATTTATGATATTATTTTTCAGATACATAATTTTCTTACATGATGTATTCTCATGTAGTAACTTCTTTAGGTCAAGATTAAAGAATCAAACTCATTAGCCATTTCATATATGTAAATTGTATGTATAAATTTATGATATTATTTTTCAGATACATCATTTTCTTACATGATGTATTCTCATGTAAAAATATGGAATCAATAAAAACCCAAAAGTTAATAAGTCAGCGAAATGACTTAGCATTGTTACATTTTTTATACATTTTCACTGGAACTGTGCCGCAAATTATATTACAAATGTATTCAATTGTTGTATTAAGTGATAATTACTATACAAAAGGTAAGTCCATGTTTTGCACCTATGTACCAAGTGTATTGAAATGGGCCCTTTGGCAATGTGTCAATAGGTGTCAATAGGCACTATTAGATATTACAAATACTATAAATGGATTGAAAGGTGCAAAAATTAAATAATATGTTACCAAAAGTGAATGTTCACTTTTGGTAACATATTATTTAATTTTTCAAAACACCAAGCTCTAAGAATCTTTTCTTTCCATTAATAATTATGACATATAAATGTTTAATATAACTAAACATTAAGATATAAAACAGCATTGAGACATATTTAATTATTCCAATTTTACAATTCTTTGTAACAGAAACAATGATTTAAAATCTTATGAAGAGGGCATAATATGACAGCTTCTGGAAGAAAATAACTGTAGAAGTTTAATTTTAATTTCAGTTTTTGCACTATCTGCATCTATAGCTTCTGTGATATGGGGTTGTGTGACATACATTTACTGTGTAGCAGCATATATTTCTGATAATTTCAATTGGATGTCTTTTCTACTAAGACTCACATGGCACTTTGGTATTTTAATTGGACGAATATCAGGCATTTTCTTGTTTACCATAATATTTGGTGTATGGATATTACTACCATTAGGTAAGTGATCTTATCTACTAAGTTATGATAATTTATTAAGTTATATTCCTATCTTTATTTTGTATTAAACAACAATACAATAGAGAACATAAACAGAAAGGCATTTTTGAATGATTCAAAAGATCTCAGAATCATTGAGAATCATTGAGCCATCTGTCTACAGGTTGTCTCTACATGTTCATTGTAAATGTTATAATTTGTATGTATACTTATTTAACTTGTAAATATTGGAAGACTTATTTGTCCACATTATTTTCAGGTTTGCATTGGTTTGCCATGACATTCTGGATATTAACGCTCAAAACATCATTTTGTCACAACAGACTTAAGGAAATATTTTACAATGCTGTTATGGGATTTGTATATTGTTTTTGTTACATAAATCTGAAAGAGGGGCACACTAGATACTTTGTGATGATGTTCTACACTCTTATAGTGACACAGAATTTTGGCAGTTTGTTTTTATATGTACTAATATCGGAGCCAGAGAGGCTGCAGAAGACCTGGTCTATTACTACTACTGTATGTGACATAGTTGGGACTATTGTGGGTTAGTAAAAAATTATATTATCATTTTTAAAACAGTTCTATAGTCTATTGTCTTCAGACTGATAATGATGATTTAAAATTGTTACAAAATTGGAAATTTTATTTATTAAAAGATTGTAAATTAAATATTATATTACTATAATCATTTAACGGAGTTTATTTATTTTAGGTGTATTATCAACAATATTGTATTATAGGTTTTTTCATTCGAAAGGACCAATTTGTTGGAGATCACATCAAGATGTTGAATTGAATAACAAAGTTGTTAGTCAAGCATGCACCTCTACAGCAAGTAAACCAAAGGAAACACATCCCATAAGATCATTTAAAAGTTCTAAAAATGTTGAGAATAAAGGGTAAGTAACAATTTATTACCTCATATACCTAATCATAACATCTGTCTATATGACACAAGGTCAACACAAACTGATAGAGTGACTGCAAAAAAAATTGGTTGTCTGTAAAGTCGGTTTACTGACGATAGTTGAACGTGACAACGTAACATCCTCTTGTTCGTCAGGCTTTTTTTCCATGGTGCGATTGTAAACAGTTCTGCAAAATAAATCATCGTTCGAAACAATTTAAAAAAAATTTTCATAAAAGTCTTCATTCAAAAAATCATTTTAATTTAAAAAAAATAAAAATACTACAAAATATTTGAACACAATTTATTGTTTAAATTTCTACTCAACTGTTAAAATTTAAATTTTGATTTTATTATTTTAATAATATAATTAAATTTTTTAATAATTACTTCATTATTTTTGCAAATTTAATTGTAATTTGTTTTAAAAAGTAATAGTTTCAAATAAATAATAATAAGAATAAACAATGATTAAATTATTGTTTATAAATCTTACATTTAAAATTTATTTTTTCACTGCACTTGATACTCGACCAAAACATGTATAGCAGCTGTCCACGCAGACGCATCGCTCACTCAAGTAGGAGAGAGACGGATGTCGAACGCTGCCGAACGCTAAGGCCGATTGTGCCTCTTTGTCGCTCGTTCCGCGCTCTCGCTTGTACTTCAAGCCTTACATGGAACGCCTCAGAGCGAGGTAACGCCGCATGAGTCATGTTTTTTCGTGCGTACAGCCGGCTCAATCGAATTATAAGAGGTTGTCACGTCAAAAATGTTCTCTTATGTGTTAGGGCACATCGAGCTATGATGTCTCATCACGAACACAGTGGACTATAATCCTAACTGTCGGTCTTTGTCTTGCTAAGACAGATACCAAACACATTCTGTTGGATGACTCATAATAACTACTGTCAAAGCAAACACACTATCAGACATGATATCGCACATCGGGTGTAGAGAAACGCAGCCCGCTCGGGTATGTAACTCGGCTGCAAAACATAAGCTGTAACTTGAACACATGTAAAGTCAGACAACAGCACACACACATTCTACAAACAATCCGAACGACGATCATAGTTCTCATAGCACTATTTCAATACGATTCGTGATTTGCTGGACTCAAATAATACACTGGCACTGGTTAGGTGTTCTTTTCCACCCATCAGAATGTGAAGGATGGATGAAAAGAATGGTAAGTGGGAATTTGGCGTTAATATTAAAGCTGCCTTAGCCATCGTGCATGTGCCACCCCCTGTCGTAAAAGAGACGAGTGATGAGGGTGTCCTCCGGACGTGACACTCAGTAGTTGAATTACCTATAATATCAATATAGTCCTCCTAGCCGATTTCGGCTACAGGAACAAACCATGGACCATATCCTGATCTGCCCCTCCAGTCCTCAACCATGCACGCTCAGTAACGTCATGAGCGCTAACGTCAAGGGCGTAGAACTGGCGCAGCACTGGAACGGGCACATATAACTCAAGTACTATATTAATCACGTTTAAAAGCCTATTCTTGTGCCATCGACACGAAGAAGAAGAAGCCTATTTCGGCTACGGCGGCCTCATAGAGACGAGCCATCTGCGCAGGACATATTATAGTGCACAAGTGTTTGCGCGCAGACACAAGTGCACTCTCTATTCCCTTATTCTCATATTCCGATGGGACGGCAATCCGACACGACCGGTGAGAAATCAGGCGCAGGACCGACGGCTTAACGTGCTCTCCGAGACACGGGGGTGTAACACCCCAACTTCCTGACTCCGGACTGTTATTAGAAATCCCAAGAACAATTTTTGGTCCGAGCCGGGATTCGAACTCAGGACGTCTGTGGTTGAACACGCTTACCACAGACCACGAGGCGGTCTAGACACCTATAATATCAGCAGGTATATCTTTCGCTTACCTGCTTGACGCTTTATACGTAGTCTTCATGAGCAATGATGTTGCTCCGATCCGATTTTGACGACCAGGCTGCTGGCGCAGTGGTACAGGTCTCGGATAAGCGCCTCTAAACTCTACGCCGAACTTTGTCGGTCTGCGCTGACGGTAATAAGAAATAGAGTTAAAAAGAATAATATAGTTTTAAAACTGTTATGTAAAGTATCGTTAAAGTATACAAGGTTGATAAAAGCGAGAGGCACTAAATGAAACTACGTAGATTATAAGTGCCTAATATTAATCCCATACTATTAAAATAAAATTACGAGGATATGAAAGCACTTTTGTCAAACAAAATAAATAGCTTACTAATTAAGAAAAAACGTAAACAGCCTTAGAAGTCACGGTGGCAGCCAGCGGCAACCTCACACGGGGTAATGACCCCGTCGAAAGACGGCTGGCAGTCTGCTGACGTAATACAAAGTGTACGAGTGAGTTTCCGATTGA
Organism: Calycopis cecrops; assembly: GCA_001625245.1. Taxonomy (NCBI): domain Eukaryota; kingdom Metazoa; phylum Arthropoda; class Insecta; order Lepidoptera; family Lycaenidae; genus Calycopis; species Calycopis cecrops. The sequence continues at coordinate 783,751 of LUGF01029985.1, forward strand.
TCTGAGTTTTATTGTGTACCCTGGAAATGATACATTACATTTGTGGTTTCATTTAATGTCTCTCGCTTTTATCAACCTTGTATAAGAATACCATAACTTGATTAGAATGTATGAGTCACAAAAGCAAGATATTTAATTGTTCTCAAATTTTAGGATCAACAATGCAACAAGTCAAAACACTTCGCAGGATGCAAATGATAATGCCGATAAAAAATTTCTTCTAGATCATTGGATTGCTCGGTCTGGCTCACCGACATTCACGTCTATGCCGATTGGCAACATCAGCACAGATGCTTCGAGTATAGAATTGTATACTGTTGAGAACACACCACAGTCGATCAATTCTAAAAGAGACAAAATGTACAATCAAACAAAAGCAAAAAAGAAAATTTGCTCTCCTACTGAATTAACCCTAAAATTGACATCTATAGACAATATTGAAAGTTCTATTGACGAAATAACTTCCAACAACCTGAATCTACAGAAGCGCCGTGGTTTTTGTTCATCAGATCAACTCAGAGATGAATTCACAAACCTGACCGTAGAAAATTGTAACTTGTTAAGTAAACAAATTAAAGCCCTAAAATCGGACAGATGTTCGGAAGTGAGTCAAAATACTGATGGTAGTAACAAGAAATCCTCATCGGATTCTATCGACATGGATTTAGATCTGAGTTTTAGTGATATTAATAGTTCTGATATAAACACATTCAACGAAAATATTGTGCAAAAACTATGCTTAAGTGCATTGAAAAATATCAAAGTTGGCAATCAGGACGCCGATATTGAAAACATACAGAGAATAGCGCTTGATATTCTCAAAGAAATGTATACGAAAAAAGATAAACTTAAAAATGGCATAACAAATAATCTGCTTCAAAATAAACGCGATCTGGATACACCTACAGAAGTGCTATCAGTACATGACTATGAAAATATATGTGCAGTGAATATTGCACGAGAGGCCTGGGGTTTAAGGTCATGGAATGGTTATTGTGATATAGAGAATTGGTTACACGATGGTAGCGTAGTTAGGGATAGAAGTAGAGACACGTTCACCTCTGGAAGCTCGGAGATTAGTAGTTGTCTTTCACAAGAATTGAAAAATGCAATTCTCTCTGCTCCTTCTTTTCCAAAGAAATCACACACATATTCAAATGTTTTTGTAAGAAATGATAGAAATCAGGAAGACTATGCAAATACAATAGTCTGTCATTCTAATGAAGATAATTTCTTTGCAAAGCCATACATAGTAGATCCTAGCAAAGATCCAAATCATTTGGAACCCATTTTAGAAGAGCTCGATGATTTAGTGGATCTTGATATAACAAATAAAAAGACATTCAATTCCGAATGTTCTTTAGTCGCAACTATAGATGAAATAAGAAAGGCAACTGTTACAAATTCACCAAGAAACTTATACCATAGGAGAGAGAATCAATGGGATTCTCCACAGTTTCATAATGCTAATAAAACTGTCGGCAACTTAAATAAGGCTCTCTGGAAAGACCCCAGTAAACTAGAAACGAACCATAGAATTGAATTGCTGCCAGAAAAAGAATACATAGTATCCAACAACATACCATACAATCCACAACTGGCTTTGAATAATGAAGAATTTCAAATTCTTCCAGATACCTTGCCTGTAGAGAATGATTTAAGTAATTGTAAAACAACTCCAAGAAAACATAAAACGACTAAAGTCCATAACAAAGCAATAAATAAGAGTACAGAACAACTGCATGACCTTTCCAATAAAGACATTGATTTCTTGTGGCAGTTAGTCTCTGATAGTTCCTTACCTACAACTTTTTCTTATGATGACACACCATTGAGTCATAAAACTCCTTCTTTACAGTCTCTAATTCAAAAAGATCCTTCTCCAACAAATGTGCTAAATTCAACATCAAAAATATCAAATATTAAAAAAAATATGCGATCGAAACCGAGGAGAAAATTTTCTATTTTAAGAGAAAGATTCGAACCAAAAACAAATGTAAATTGTGATCGAGAGACATTGTATTATCAGTCTGATAATAAAGCACTACAAGAGACCGAAAACATAAATACTATTAACACATTTAAAAATTTACAAGTAAAATCAAATGTAATGGACAACAAAGCAAACCAATTATCAGAGAATGTGGATTTCACTTCTACGTATACATCCTCTGTACCGAAAAATATAAAAGAGAAAAGGTCACTATTCATGAAGCAAGTACTCAGCCCACCAAAATTTAATACAAAATTAAAATACAAGGTGTAGTAAATTTAGTAATAATTTACATTAAGTTCCTCTAAATTTTTATGAGTTTTTGATTATGTTTGATTATTTTGTGAAGTCAATAATGAATATGGATCTCAGAAAAAACATAGTCGTGTGTCTGACATGTAAGATATTAAGTAATATAATTACGAGGTAAGCTATTCCATATTTTCTAAATCTTCCATGTAGGTGTTGCTTATTGAATGTTATTGGTGCCTTGATTATAAATCCTAAATTCTGAATCTCTATTTTTATTAATGTTTTATTAATGAAAAGGTACCAAAAGTTGGTATATTTATTTGATTGAGTGTGAAAGTAGATAAAAGCTAGAAAGAGTGACGAGAGAAAAATTGCAGCGGCTCCTAGATAAGATAATATATTCGTTTCTTAAGGTATACTTTCCAGTACAGAATGATTTCATTTTTATGTCTCCCTGCTTTTAAAATATTCTTTTGACAGACAATTCAAAGGATAATCCTTGCATTACTTTACAGTAGGAAGGTTTTTTGCTGATGTGCAATAAGTAATTAAACGTCAGTAATATTTGATGTACATTTCTGGTCAGTGGAATACAACCTACCTTAATTTGCACTGTTACACTATTTTCCCTCTATTTTATTTCTTATATTCATAAACTTACTTTGAGTTTCAGGAAAAAACTTACAAGTTATTAAGTAATCATTTCTTCATCGCACAGTTGCCGTAGTTGCCTAGTACATCACTTTCTTAGAATTCCTATGATTGTGGAAATTCTATTCAAAAATTTTCCAGATGCTAATCTTTGGCTCATATTATATTTTTAAGTTACTCAGTAAAAATATCGTGGTGTGGTCCATTCTATAACTTAATAGAATTATCACCATATTTTGTGGCAATTAATGAAGTGATATTAAAGCGAAATCCAGCTTTGAATTAGTATTACTATATTCATATTATTAAATGTGTTATTGTGATTTTAGAGATACTTATACATTTCCAAATTTATGGATATTAACTGTGATGTAAGTGCCTTTACTGTTTACAGCCAGTATGACTTAATGTTTAGAGTTTAGTGTTTTTTTATAAATATAAATCTTTATATCGCCATGGTCTTTTATTTAGATTAGAGCCACCACACACATGGTACTTTTAGCATTGGCGATAGGCGCTTTCGTCGCTTTTTAGAAGTGCATTGAGCTTCATTCAGCGATCAGACACTCACTACTGCATATTTAAAATCCCGAACGCGGCGATTTAGTCGCAAGAAGACTAAATTGGACTGCGAGTGTTATCGATCGGATATCGGAGCACTCGCTACATCGTGATGTACCGTCCGTCGACAATAGACAGTCACAAAATCATCGGTTGCCAATGTTAAAAGTAGCGTGTGCTCTCGTCCTTTGAGCTTGATATAGCTTTTAGTATATGTGGTTTCATTTAATGCCTCTCACTTTTATCAACTCCGTATGAATTGGATTACTCAATAATGCTTTTTTGTAAATTGAAAAAGCACACAATAATATTAGTATGGATATATATATCCATACAGTTCATAATTATTCAGTTGGACAATATCGGGCATGTAGGTATAAAAAGTAATAAAAACAAGAGGTTTAAAAAAATATATATGTATTTTATTTTCACACAGCTGCCATTAATCATTAGGTAAAAAATTTATATATGTATATTATAATTTATAGCAAAAATGTATAAATATGCATTTCAAATGCCATAATCCAAAATACACTATATCACAAATCTTGATTAATTTTTAAATGCTTCTTAGTTCTCAGTCTTATAAATAATATTATTGGTCTAAATAATTTAATTATAATTTATAAAAATCCAGTTTATCATTTGCCTTAGAACGGAAAATAATTCTCATAAATTAAATTGTCAACATATCTTATAAATACTTTGTATCTTAGACTAGCTTTTTATTATGTGGCACATATACAATGTAAAAAATATAAGCATTTCTTTAAGAGTAGTCCTAATTTGTAAAGTAACAAATAACATCAATAAATAGATTAAATATTATTATAGTCTTTTGCCTGAAAAATATATTTATAGGTCTGTCGTCATTACATTTGTAAGGAGACGGATGCGGTGGGCATTACAGGCTTTACAAAGTATATGACCATCTAGTGGATAGCAGCCACGGCCTTCAGATTCAGAAGACAATTGGAGACCACAACCTTCACAACGATAACATCTGACATGGAAACTACGGTCCAGAGCTACTACTCTTACAGTTTCCTCTTCACCTTCCTCTGGCATTATTGGCAATTCACATACACAACAGCGAGGAGCAAACTTCTTATGAAAATCATCAATACAGTGTATTTGATTCATGGCATCAACAGTAAATGGAATCCCATCTAGACTCTTACCACAGGCCACACAAGTGAAGCAAGTAGGATGGTAAGGTTTTCCGGTTGCCCTCAAAATCCTATCAAGAATTGGATTACCACATACAGAGCATTTCTCCAATGTCTCATAATAGTCAATTTCACAATATGGCAGACCTTCCAAGGCATAGAAAGGCTTTCCTTGCAAGTTTACATTGCAACGGTGGCAGCAAAAACATTTCACATGGTACATATTGCCCATTGCCTTACACCCTGAGCTCTCCCCAATCACTTTCTGAGTGCATTTAACACAAGTACCAAACACATCCAAATCTTGGCTATCAGAAATAGATTGTACAAGAAGATTAGTAAGAGCATCCACTTCTGCTTCTTCAGGTAAAGGCGACTTTCCTGGTACATTACCCTTGCTATGGTAAATTTGATTGTTGTTTACCTGTCCAGTATTAGGATGTGGATTAATAGGCTCATAAAATGATTCGTATGTTGAAGCCTGGGACACTCCATATTCTGGATATTCATTTTGATAGATAACAGGAAAACTTGGGCGTTCATGGTTGTAGTTAATATTTGCAGTAGCTCTGGCCAATTCACTATAATTTGAACTTACTGGAGAAGGAGGAGGCATATATTCATCATTATGATTAGAATCATATGCCTTGGATAATAAATGGTGTGGAGGCGGCGGTGGTGGTGGAGGCGGAGCATTGAAACCTTTATGTGGCAAATTACTATACACATTGTACGTTTTTGAATGCGTAGGCATCGTTTGTTGAGGATGTGCAGATAGACTTATATTGGCATATGGCGATTTATGCATGGGGTGAATGTTACTATGCTTTGGCACATTCGTGTATGTGGGCGGCGGCGGCGGAGGGGGCGGTGGCGATTCACCTGGCAGGGCGCTCAGTGGCGCGGATATCCTGGAAGAATATGATGGCTCACGTATAGCACGTACGACTGCACTGTGAGGAACTTGCGGCTGAGCCTTCTTCTTCGGAGGTACAGCCGGTGGTATCTTCTTCACCTTTCCTTGTGGCAATTCATCGTTAGTCATTGTTGTTAAGTCCGCTAATTGTTTTTCCAATGCATCCATGTTATCGAGTCTTGACATAATTTCTGATCAAGTAGTTGATAGTTAGTTACACTTCACAGAAAGATTATTTGATGTGTTAAAAGTATAAAAAATATTATCTTATCACTTTTATCTTAAGTTTTTTGCATCATATTTTTAATAATTTACAATATCGAAACTCAAATGTCGGTATATCTCATTAACTTGGTCCCTCCTGTTGACGTTGACCGGAAGTCATTATTTTTATTTTGATTTAACATACACACAATTTTGCCAACACTAACATAAACATTGCTTCAAGTCTAAATTGAACCAAAATCCCAATCGCAAAACTGACAAGATATTAATGTAATTTGGGTGTGGTCGCGGTTCTACCAGCGTGAGATTCCTGTTGAATTTTTATTGCCGTAACCTGGCCCGGATTTCTTGATAGATTGGTAAAATTTCCATCTAAACCGTTCAGGCGTTTTTGCGTGATGCGCAGTGCGCACACAAGTTAAGAAATAAACAAATAAATCTTCTCTTATCCAACTTATATTGCACCCAGTCATCACTCATAATTTCCTGGTTTTATTTAGTTACTTCATGAAACATATAAAGCCGTAAAGCAGCTTGAAATAATAACTTTAACCTTCTCTGTGTTTATCCAGTCCTTTATATTTGGAGGGCATGATCTTAGAGCATAATGCAACCTATGGAGTCGGCAAAGCTGGACATTTCCCTCTGCCAAAGTACATTGACCATATGGCCATACACGTTTATTAAAACTTGTTGACGTTCGACTGACTGCCATTTCGTAAAATAAATACATACATCCAAGCCATAAAAAGATTCCAGAAGTTGATTTTTTGTTTTTATGCAAAACTAGCTGCGCCCCGTGGTTTCACCCGCGTAAATTTCGGTCCCGTGGAAAATCGTAAATAATCCCATAGCATCCCAATTCCCGTAGGAACATTTTTTGGAGATAAAAACTCCTATGTGTTAATCCAAGTTACTCTCTGTGTGTGCTAAATTTCATGAAAATTTCGGTTCAGCAGTTTTTGCATGAAGGAGTAACAAACAAAAAAACAAACATTTGCATTTATAATAATAATAGGATAATGGATCACTAGCGAAAATTTGAGGGATGTGCAGTTTTTTTTAGTTTATGTACAGTTTTTCTATGCCTTGGGATTTCTTTTATACATTATTAATTTATTATCCAAGATATACGCATTTTCTATATGCCCTTATGCATCAATTTTCAACCATTTTTTACAACAAGTCTAGAGTTATGCAATTTTTTGTATTCTCATATTCAAAATGTGCAGTTTTAAGCCTTTAACCCTTGTATTTTTGAATCTAAGTTAACGTTACTTGAGCGGCCAGGACAGGTTGGGTCACTGGTTCTCAGTTATACTGGTAATTTGGAGCAATCTGTTGTTGATCACACGTTCCCGGATCTAAAAGGTGTGAGAGATAAGTTTTATTGCTCTACAGTTTTTGCATATACTTTTTAAAACACATTATCAAAGAAAATAAATAATTTTCGTTGAAAGAAAAGAAAAACTTGATATTGGCAAAACAATTCACCAACG
>LUGF01029985.1:809533-824188 GCA_001625245.1 Calycopis cecrops
AGTGTAGTATGTAATAATACTTGTCATAATGCATATATACAAATCCGTCCGCTGTCCTATCGGAATGGAGGATTTAGATAATCGAAAGAGCACTTGTGCACTAAAATATCCTGTTCTTTAGAGACAGACACCGAAGAGTAGTAACATTATTATATATATATATTTTTTAAATTTATTTTACCATCTATGCTGCTGCCATCGGTGTTGCAGCAACCTTTAGCCTTTACCATGTGTTATAGCTATACTACTATATATATATTTTTTTTTGGCCCTTCCAATATAATGGTAATATAGTTACTAATTGATTTATGCATGACAGTACGTTTTATTACTCTCTTATATGCTATTTTACATTTATATGGTATGTAATACATTTAATATTTCCGTACGGTGTCTTTATAATATTATTTTTATCTAAATATATTACATTATGTTTCATGCAATTTAATTTAATTCATTATTTACATTATATTTAATATATTATAATTTAATTCATTAATTACATCATTATCCTTAACATTATTATATTATAATAATAACATTCTCTTAGGTGAGTTATGACTACAGACATAGATGTATAAAATTAATAACCTTTAGGAAAAAATAGTAGTAACACTTATATTAGATCGAAAAAAGGCAGTAGATTTACTATCAGTTAAATCTGTCATCTATCAAGTACAAGTCTATCACACAACAGAGATGTTTAAAGTTTCTTTCATGATCTAAATTCTAAGTAAATCCATCATAGTAAACCTAATTATTAGTCAGTTAATTTAATTGCTATATTATGTCAATAAATACCTGTTAGGCAGTGATTGTAAAGTGCTTATAGACGTGTGAGAATCATATCTTTGTCTTGGGGCAGGAGTGTTTGGTCCTGCACTGGCCAGCCCTCTTCGACTTTCATCTTCCGACTCACTTGCACTGCCCTGAAAATAGATTTGGACCAAATATTTATTTCTTGACTCCCCAATCACTCTTCAATTTGAATGTGGAAATACTTATGAATGGCCAGCCTTTTTTTGAAGTCAACAAATATAATTTTAATTAAAATCAATGCAATTCAAATTATATTAATTTGTAAGCATGTGTACATTACAGACCGAACAGCAAATACATTATTATAGTAACTCTACGTTTGACCTTTAACTGGATACAAATATATAACACAATTAATTTCTATATTATATTATTATTTTTTAATCAATCATTAATAGGTTTAATTTAAAATATGACATGAATCAAGAAATAAATAGAATTTTTAATATCAGGTAACACTGTCTGTTAACAAATCATTTATGGACTATGAAGTTTTAAACAATAGAAGAGCATTTAAGCATTAAAGTCCTTCTTTAAGAAATAATTAAAAACGAGGCCAACAAAAACACATACCTGTATACTGTTTCTCCTGTGGGGCCCTAATCTGGGCACTGGTTTGAGCTTTGGACGTACTTTACTTGGAGACGGCAGTGGAATAATGGGATCAAACAGCCCTTCTACATTTTCTGAAGTAATGTCATTTTTCAGTAAATCTATTGACTTGGAAGCATGATTCTCAGGTTGCAGTGGCACTATTCCATCCATTACAGCTTCATCATCATTGTTCAATGTCCTGGCTAAATTAGACAAAAATCATAAATGTGTGTAATTTGGTACTATAAGATGATAATTATATTATACCATGCCTCTGATTTTCTCTGATCATGTCAAATGGCTATCCCTTTAGAATAGGGAAATAAGAGAGTGCACTTATGTCAGCACTCATACACTTGTGCCATATATTGCCCTGCACATCTAGCATCTAGAGTCTGTAGAGACGACTGACAAATCTTAATTTTGGTTGCGAGGACATCATCATTAATATTATAATATTACAATATATACTTGTTACTTCAGTATATAGATTAGACTATGTGACCATCCGAATTCAAAGGTTTTTAATAGTTCAATTGAAAATGGTCCCAGGTTGTGGTGACCTGATTATAACAATAATTTAACATACTTATGAAAATAAATCATAATAGCTCTTACCAGTGTTGGCTTTCTTATGTATGTCTTCAGTGTGAACTACTTTATTTATAAAACTGTTTGATATTTGTAATTCATCACAGTAATTGATTTTCTGTGTGACTGGCGTACCTACATTTTTTTGTGTTACGATTTTATGCACGTCTTGAAGTTTTGGATGTTTCGGAGACGGCGCAATTGGCGTTGCGAAAGTTTTTCTTGGACTCTTTTTTTGAGGAGAAATAAACACATTTTTAATTACGGAAACAGTGTTAGCTACTCTTGCTTTCGGTGATTTTATGTCGTCAATTACTGCGTTGCGTTGATGACTTACTTCTTGAGGCTTAATTATATCGCCAGTTTCATATGCGATTATTTCTGAAGTATTATGTTTATCTATTATATCTTTATTTGTAGGTACTTGCAGCTTCTCCAAATTATCAGCCTTATTTCCACTCTTATCAGCATTTTTACGCCTTGGCGGTAACGAAGTAACAGCTTTTATTCTCGCTCTTCTTGTAGACATGATTAAAAATTAGTTTTTAATTGATAGTTATTAAATATTTACTTTCTTTTAAATATACAATAGCAATAAAGCACTGTGCCTCTTCGAAGAAAAGTTTTCATTAAGTGAGTACTATAACTATTACTGCATTTATACACTTGACTCTAATAGCTAACATATTTAATTAAATTTACAATATAAATATAAAGCTGTGTCTCGAATCCATAATCTCAAATCCGTGTCCACATGTCATTATTCAAATGCCAAGTGTCAATACAGAAATGACATTTGTAATGCCAATAAAGATGTGTTTCTTTTTTTGAAATGTTCCTTGCAATGATTTGCCAATCCCAAATATATATATTTTTGTTCATAGATAATTTTCATGAATTTTCAAAAAACAAAAAACTGAACATTCGTCTGAAAGTTGTACGAAGTTAAATATCAAATGCCAGTAGTTACAATTAAAAATAAAAATATTACATTTGAATTGACGACCAGGCTGGCGCAGTGGTGCAGGGCTCGGTTAAGCTGAGCATGTTGCGCCAGGGGTCGCGGGTTCGAATCCCGCCTAGGTCATGGATGTTTATCTATGTATTTATATGTATTTCTATAATAAAAATCTTAAGTATATAAAATTTCTTAAATAAAAAAAAAAGCATATTAAATATATTTCCGTTGTCTAGTACCCGTAACACAAGTCCTTATGGTACTTAGCACGGGGCTAGGCTAACGTGGTGTGTAAAGTTCACAAATATTATTATTATTACATTTGAATTTGGAATCTGTCGTTTTTTTAACGACTGTTCATTGTGTTTTCTCATTTTGGCGGCAATACATTCTACAATATTTTGCGATATTATTAAAATGGAGTGGGGTGATAAAGAGAACAGAATGGCTTTGATTGCATTACACAAAGTAGGTATGGAGCCAAATGCAATTTTCAAAACTCTCCTTATCATTTCTTAACTAATAAATTAGAGATGGATAGGGTGGTAAAATCGACTACTTAAGCGGTACGCAAAGGGAGATCACAGAAAAAATTTGTTTAAGGATGAGAAATTTTTTACAATTGAGCAACATTTTAACAAACAAAATGACCGTATTTATGCTCAAAGCTGTAAGGAAGTTTCCCAATTAGTCGACAGAGTGCAACGTGGACATTATCCGACTTCAGTGATGGTTTAGTGGGGGGCTAGCTGTGAAGGAGTGACTGAGCCATATTTTTGTGAAAAAGTAATCAAAACATCGGCACAAGTGTATCAAGATACCTTTCTTGAAAAGGTAGTTAAGCCCTTAATAGCACCATGATCAACAACCAAGTATGGTCCTTCTAGTAAGACCCGGCGCCGGGTCATAAAGCTCGGTCCACGCAATCTTGGTTGGAAGCGAACGTCTCAGATTTTATCAGAGCAGAAGACTGGCCGTCATCTAGTTCCGATCTTAATTCGCCGGATATTGATTTATGGTCAGTTTTAGAGAGCAGTGAGTACAGCTTGCTCTAAACGGCATAATAATTTGGAGCCCGTAAAACAATACCTATGATTGATTGACAGTGAAGAATTTCCCCATGGAAATAGTGCGTACTTCTATTGATAACTGGCCCCAACGTTTAAAAGTCTGTATTGCAGCCAATAGAGACCACTTCGAATAAGCTTTTATATTTTTTATTACTTTATATTTGTATATTAAACTAACGCACTGTAAAAGTAATGAATGTTATTTGCAAATAAATAAATATTTTAATTCTTTGTAACAGAACTTATGGCTAGACTAGGTATGTACAATTCCAAAAGAGATGCTTGAGGTAGCCATGCGGCATACTTGCGTACTCTCACTCACATGGTACGGCCGCAAAATGACAGCTACGATGACTAGTTTAGTGTTGTTGCTGTGAGTTTTTAGTAGTCCATCGGGGAGAAGGGCGAGATTCTATTTAACTTTTATGCGGATGCTTATGGGCTGCCGAACGCAACCTTGAGCGCCTAATGCGTGCTAGAGGTAGTGCTATTTCTGGGGGACAAAACATACGAATTTATATTTGACTAGCGGATGCTCGCAATTTCGTTTACGTGACTTCGTTTTTTTACCACAGTCGGCTAAAAAGTAGCCTATAGCCTTCCTAGCTGAATGGACTAACTAATACTAAAAGAATTTTTCAAATCGGACCTGTAGTTCCAGAGGTTAGCGCGTTCAAACAAACAAACTCTTCAGCTTTATATTATTAGTATAGATAATAGCCATAATACCCTGATCCTCCTTCAAGTTCCCAATACTACATACATCTTTTAAGTGTTATCTGAAAAGTGGGTGTTTGTAATAAAACAAGTGCAGCTGAATTCCCAGTTTATTTTATTTTACTGAACGTAGGTAGGTACAGTAATTTTTCAATGTGGTGTAGATCTCCCGCCATCGCTTCATCAACACTTACAGCGATATTCTAAAATCCAAAGCCAATGCAGACTATTAAAAATTAAATAGGAAGTGAAGGAGTCATATGTTGACAGTACAGTAACAGTTATAGTAGCTAGAATTATTATAGGTTTGGAGGTGGTTCCCCTCGATGGATCTTCACCTTGTCGTGGTGAGGGGGCTTAGAAACTGTGGCTTGGACCATCTCGGTGAAGCAGGAGGGGACACTCCGAGTGGGCTTATCCAGGGCCCGCTCTGGCTGCGTCCATGGAGGAGGTGGTTCAAAACGTTGGTAGATTGATTGGTCGATTTGTTGGTGGACCGGTTGTTCGACAACTTCGTTGCCTGATAAAGTGACTCTTCAGTGAGTGCTTGGTAGATTCTGTTGGTCGACTCGTCGAAAATATTTTTTATAATTCTCTCTATTTTTATTGGTAAATGCTAAGACAGATATGTATTTTTTTAAGGTATAAGGGGCAAAACGGCAAACTTAATGTAGGACGCCCTGTGACTAGATGCAGTGACGACATACGCAAAGCAGGCACAAACTAGATGTACCATTTCATAGACTGAGCAGAGTAAAGAATTCCTTTAGGGGTCAATGTATACGCCTCTACAATAAGATCCCAGAAAGCGTTCAAAAACTCTCAATCAACAAATTTAAAAAAGTAGTTAGGAACGCTTGTGTGGTAAGGGATATTACAAAGTAATAGATTATATGACAGATACCACACCTTGGGAATTGTACCCTCCTCCCCGGCTACTTATTACTATACAATTCAAAAATAAATTATATTTTTATTGTATATAATTAAGAATGTATAATGAAGAAATTATTGAGGCCCGCTGAGTTTGTTTCGCCGGTTTTTCGCAGGACAGGGCTAGGGTTAAACCGATGCGCGGTGGTAGATGAAATTATTGACGTTCAAAAAGCAATTTTTTAAATTCTATTTTGAATAAAAATATTTTAATTTTGGTTTTGAGTGGACTGCAATAGGCTGATGATGATGATGATGATGATAAGAGGCACAGGAGCAGTTGGAGCCATTTTCAAGACTACGACGCTCATAGACATCCGTATAGAGATTAGAGACAAACAGATGCGTTTCCTCTTCTCATCTTCATGGGCCATTTTTATTTAGCGTAGTTAATATTGAGTGAAAGAGAAAGTAGAATACTGCTCCGATGTGGTGTGTTCATGTTAGAAAGTAAATGGTTGTAGAATAAAACAACGAAACGATTTTCTTCATTCTTTAATGCATTTTCTCTAATTTTTTTGATAGCGATGAGCACTTTTGGTGAAAATAGATAACAGAAATCAGTATAATACAACTATATAATAATTAACAGTTCCATTTAAAAAAACTCTTGATTTCATATAGGTTAACCAGCATTTCAACTTCACAATAAAAATAGATCTCTCCTATAAAATTTATATACTTTACAAAAGCGGTATGTCTCGATAAAATAACAATAAATAAATGCTTCACGGGAATTAAACGTAATACAATTTGTCTCTTTGTAGATAAATTGACAGAATTTATTCTGCTATGATCAATTGTATAAATATCTTACGAGTAAAAAGTATCTATTGGTGTTAGTCGCCAAAACTGAGAACTAGGCTGCATTCATCTACAAGTAAGCTACTGCGTATTGGTTCATCATTCATTAACTATATTTTGGCTAAAAAGTCAACATTTGCAAAACCATCATTACAAACTGTCATGACACTATAAGAAAAGTCAACGATGGTACGTGCCAAGGCAGCGCCGGCGGCGGTCGACGGCCCCGTGGCGACACCAGTACTAACCGTAGGATATGTTGATCATTGCCATGTATCTATTCGCTAAGTATATAATAAGAAATTGAAAGCGCTTGCAAAAATCACTAATCGCAGATACGGCAGAAAAATTCGCTAAAGATAAATTCAAGAAATATAAGCGGTTCATATCATGCGTGTTTCTATTCTACGTCTGTATGTGTCAGTATCGCCAGGCCGGCGCGCTGCGGGTCGCAGCCCGCACTGCTCTATCAAGTACGTTAACCGTCCAAATTCGTTATCCGCTTTGGCCTACTTATTCCTATGAAATGATCACTATCTTTAATAATTTATTTATAATCCTCCTACGTTCAAAACAAGATACCGAGTGTGGTGCATCGAGACAGGTGTCTCGCGTTGCGCTTATGCGATAATTGACTGGCCCGCTCGAAAGAACGCCCTTACCTCCTCTATTAAATAAATCACACTAAAGGCGAATCTTTAATCTTACAATATTTACAGAAAGAAACGATACGAAAGCGCTACTGATTCACTACTGGAAAAACTGAGAGCAATCGTACGCTCGATATCGGTAGACGTGACTACTTAGATATAAAATTCATTAAAGCAACAGTGTGCTGCGGAATTGTGAGGTTCTTAATGTGCACGGCCGAGCTGCGCGCCGCACGCGGGGTAGCGGCCCTGTGACGTAATAGCACTTGTACTTAATAAATACTAACGTATAAACTGTCTCTCATATGGCACACCAGCGCCCCCCGCAAACGCGAAGGATCACACCCGCACCTTCAACGCGCAACTCCGCACCTATCTATACTTCTACGCCCCAACGTACGTATATCATTTATAATATTAACAAGTGTTATAATTATGTAATAGCTTTGTCGTCACTATGTTAGAATCTCCGACATGGTCAACAATAGAGCTCTATACCGTACGCCAACAAAGCATAAAATAGTGATATCTTTACATTTCAGTCTAGTCTATATAATATTTTTAATGGCAAGGTATCTCTATAAAGACTCAATATTTTCATTCTTCAATATATAACAGGTATATCTATACAATCGGAATACGTCCTTATCCTTCGATTCCTCACAGCGTCAATGATATAAAATTTAACCTAAATTATAACACAGGAGAATTAAGTATAAGATCACAAAATGAGATTCAGCGGGCGCGACGGGCGCGCAGCCGACGAAGTCGCAGCTATAATACTCGATCTACGCTACAACTAGCGAGGCGACGCGCGCGCTCGCTCTAAGCCTAGTATTGCTATCGGTCGGCCAGGGGCCTAGCACAACGTGCGGCGTCAGGGAGCGATGCCGGCGTCCGACTTGTGGAAGGCGGCCGCGGCGCTCGACAGGGGAGGCTGTTGTGACTGCGCTGAGCTAAAATCGTGTTCCGACTTGGGGCGGGGAAGCGTCGNNNNCGACGCCCGCCATGCGACACGAAGCCGCTTGCAGCGGCTGCAGCGCGAGCCCCAGCGATCGCTCGGACAGACGCGCCACGCTGTCATCTGACAAGCTGACGTGCTCCGCTTCCGCTGCCAGCGCGTTGACGACGGCGTTAATCGTGTTACCCTCAGATGTGGTGTCGTCCTCTCGGTGTGCTACTAGATTTGGATTTTTCCCTATTTTGTTTAGTCTCTCGGCAGCTACGCTTTCCATCGTACGCCGCATCAACGGATATTGGTCTAATACTGCATTAAAATGGTCGACTGATAACGAAAACAGGTTGCAATATGTTTCGGCGCGAACGGAGGCGACCCGTCTGGCGTTAGTCAAAAGGCAAATTTCCCCGAAGTATGATCCGTCGGAGAGGCTGGTCGCAACTTCGCCATTGGCCATAACTATATCTACAATTCCTTCTTGGATGAAATACATTTTACTTCCGATCGTTCCTTCTTTTATTATTATGTCACCTGGAATGAAAATAAATAAAAATTATCGTAATTGTTCTCTTAACTTAGAAATGCTTACAATGTCAATGTTTGTATAGTCTTTTATAGCATAGAGTTTGGGAAGGCAATTTCTGTACGCGGCAGGGGATCAGAATGGGAATCAGATACTTTTGCACTAGGTAGGGTTGTTCGGTAATTTAAAACAATCTTCTTTCCTTGGGAATTGGATGCAGTTCATTATTAGGGACCGCCCAACCCTGAGGCGCCTTATTGATATACGGGGCAGCTCTTTAAAGGCAGTCCTTAGCTGTCATCTGAGTCAGGATATTCAGCGACGGTATGAGTCCAGCACACCTATGTATCCACAATCGGAGCTGGGCAAAAATAAAGTTCCAAGCGCCACCAAATTGATTAGTAGCATATTTTACGTCTCGTGATTCTTGAAAATGAATTGCTTAAGAAGTGGACGCTGTTGGTATTATCATTGATTGTGCTTCCAATTCCCCACAATCGAGGTATACGATAGGTAAATTAAGATAAACTTAAACAGCGGGACATATTTACCTGGCTGGAAGACTTCATAACGTAGTTTCGTGACGACGTCAGAAACAAAGTTTGAATCGGCATTCGCGAAGAATGGTACCGAGGCCACGAGTGATCTGCAGTTGTAATTGATAACATCTTCTCGAAGCTTCTCGCTCAATTCGCCCAGAATTAGTTCCTCGTCGAAGAACTTTCCCTGATAGCGGTGCTCGAAGTATTCTGTTATTCGCTGACGCATTTCGCGTGGCAGCTTCCGATATGCCATGTATTCTTCCACTTGTTTAACCTAAAACATTGTAAATATAAATCAGACACATTTTTTTGGGACTATAAGCCGCTATCCTCAGATATTAGAGCCAAGACTGTTAACGATTGAAATAGAAGAAATAAAAGCCCTTTTTAGAAGAGCGAAAATAAACTAAAGTTCATTATAATGTTCGAGCCGCTAAATTTAAAAGACTGAGCGTCTTTGTCTTAGTCGTTGCTAGAGTTTGTTTTGTAAGCCATATCAGTTTCTTTATTATTATTTCCTTAATCTCAACTAAAACCTTCTTTTTTAATTTTAGGCGCGTTTTTTAACAATCCATATTTCTCTAATGATATTTTTGTATAATTTTGCCAGTCATCCTGGTGTCTCATCAAATACAAGTATGTCGCAATTTATATTTTCTGGCCCAAATTTATGTGAATAGCGCTTATTTGATTCTGTTAAAGTACACACTTTGCTTTAAGCACAAATCGTGCGTTGTTAAACTACTAAACTACATATTGTATAGAGCTTCCCAGTGCATGATCAGTCGTGAATTGTTTGTCCAACATTTTTGTATAGAAGGGAAAAATATTTGTATAAAACTTCTGCACTTATAGAATCGAAAGAGAATGTATTTTTGAAGTGAATGCTGCGTTATTGACACAGAGTACAGACGAACAAGTCATCTACAGATGTAGATTTTAAGTATTAGTTAAATTGATGGAGACCATTTTTATGGGTCGATGAAACAAAAATATGACTTATAAGTTATAAATATTGTAATTTGAAAACATACTATCTTTTATCTGGACAACTCTTGAAAATCTCTTTCTCTTACACTAAAATAAAATGGCTTTGCGAAGCATTCACTTCAATAATGTTAATACGAAAGAAGAGTTAGTTTAGATATAATAATTGACCCATGTCAATCTAACTATAGAAGAGGATTGATATCTAAGCCCAGAGACAAAAAGCCGTTATGAACACCCATATATGTTAGATTAGCGTATAGAATAGTGCACATAAAGAAGTGCATGAAAAATTGTGTGAAAAACAACATTTGTTCCATTTAACACTCATTCACATTGTACTCACGTCTAATCTCTGAAACAGGCAACAATATCTATCACTAGTGGTTATAAAAAATTTAGATGGTATTAATTTATCTGTGATTTTCAATTTCAATCAAAACATTGTTTAATTGTATATAATTAGTGTTAAAATAAATTATGGTTAATAAATTATCGGTGTTCATAACAACTTATTATTTTTATTAGCGGTTTATGGATGGTTTCAGAACGTTGATTCGTTCTGTTCTATTTTTAAAATATATATTTTATGCTCAATGGAATTCTATTTTCAAATTCGCCGATATCCATATACCGCTTTGTAAATGTTATAATTACAGACATTTTACCTTTTCTCGATATTGCCTACGCGAAGAATCAAGACTCTGGATTAGATTGGTCGCATGCCCAAGGAACAGGGCGTAGCACGTGGCTCCGGATATCATGGAGAGCATGGTCAGCCACATGTCGGTCAATGATTGAGGTGGAAACCGGCCGTAGCCAATGCATAGCATGTGTGACATAGCTTTAAACAGCGCCCAAGAATACTGCTCCAGCCAAAAGGCCTCCTGAAATCATTGATAAATACACTTTTAATACAAATACTATAAGGAAATATTTTATAATTCCTTTATTGTTGTACGTCGATATGATTCCTCCCGCAAAAGAGTTTTACAAAATTTCGTAACTCTGAGTAAGATTTTGGTTGTTGAAGTTGGCAACTATCTTTCGAAATCTCTGTTAGAAAGCATTTTGAATCTCCTTGTTGCTGAAAAAATCTGTTCCTTTCTCCCTCTTTCTCTTTCTTTCTCTCTCTTTGTCTCCGATATCTCCGAGCTACATCAATCGCATTTAGATTGCTATAAGAAATTGAAAAATACCAATTACAATAGCGAGTTTGCATATGGCACTAAAGGCACAACGTATGCAGAACTCTAACCCCCTTATTATAAACACAGAATAACTTTATCCAAGTAATAACCTAGTAATAAACTGACAACTGTCAAATTCTCTAATAAAAAACACATAAAAAGTATGGAATTTGACAGATGTCAGTTTATCACTAGGTTACTTGGATAAAGTTATTCTATGTTTATTAATAAGGGGGCGAAGGTTTGAATCTCTCGCGTGTTCCCAACCGTACATATTATATCCTACACATGTTGTATGATAATTTCTTTTTGAGATAAATGAAAACTATTTTGTTTTCGGTTGTTGCGTCTGCAGGCTAATTAAAGAGGTTATTATGAGAAGGAAGACAATTCGAATCCATTTATTCTGGTGCATTTAGATATTGTTGCTCCATTTGAGGTCGTGAACATTGATTGTTCCTTTTGACTACCAGGCTGCGCAGTGGTGCAGGGCTTGGATAAGTGGAGCATGTTGCGTCAAGGGGTTTGAATTTTGCCTTGATGAATGTTTATTTATGTACTATGTACATATATGTATTTTTATAATAAAAATCTTAAATATATACCTATAACATTTTAAATATATTCCGTTGTCTAGTGCCCGTGACAAAAGTCCTTACGGTACTTAGCGCGGGGCTAGGTGGGGCTAGGCTAACGTGGTGTGTAAAGTCCACATACAAGGTTGATAAAAGCGAGAGGCATTAAATTAAACCACATATACTATAAGTGCCCACAGTCAATCCAAAACTATTAAAAATAAGTTTACGACAAGTATACGAAAATATTTTTTTCAAACAAGTTCAACAGCAAAAAAACATAAACATGCTTTGTACCGGCTCGTACAGCGAACGACAACCTTGTACGGGGTGAATGACCCCGGCCGGTCATAGTCGGCGATCAGCTGCGATACAGCGTGTACGAAATGAGATAAAACTTTACAAAATTCCTATGGATAATTTATTGCTCCGATTGATCTGATTTTAGTTGTGTAGCCTGAAAATAATGCACTAAATATGTGGTTTCATTTAATGCCTCTCTCTTGCATCAATCTTGTATGAAAAAAAACCTATTATCAGAACTCGCTCTCGAATTAACCCGGCTCTCGTACTGAGATAGGATTCCAATAACATTGAAGGCCCACGTATCAACATTAATTGTGCATCGATCCGGTGGTAGACCTATGGAGGGGGCGAAATAAGGAGGGCAACGCGTCTTAATAAACTCGCGGATGGCTATGGACGTCGGTAGTCATGAAAATGGCTAGAAAAATACATAGAATAAAGTAGTACGATAAAAAAAACTCATTGGATTGGAATGTAGTTTTTTAAAGGTAAAAAGTTGAAAATAAAAAGTGCGAAAAATAAAACAAAAAATTATCAAAATTAATCAGTAAATTTTTTTTGTTACTGACATTAGTATTTTTTGTACTGTACACAGTACCCATATCTGAAGTGAAGTATTTAAAACTTGTAAATAAATTTGCCAGCCAAATACTTTACTCTCCTGTTTTGAACTACGCAATGGATTTTTAATGATTTCTTTGATAGATAGAGTGATGTCTGTTCTTATTCTTCTATTATATTCTATTTCTATTATATTATCTCTTCTGTTATACTCCATAAATTTTGTATAATCTACTTATAAAGTAGAATATACATCAGACAAGAATTTTTTTAAAGATCTGTAGTAAAAACATTGATATCTAAACCTTTCGGGTAGTGCAACTACGTATCAATGACTCGACACAAATAAGTTTAGTAGGTACCTACGAGCAATGGTATGGTGTTACCACTTTATGTCCACTTTTTCCATGTGAGTGATATGAATATCAACTTTTATTACAAAAAGTCTGTTACTTTAATAAATTAACTATAACCATAAGCTCTGTTACATGTATGATTAAGATTCTTTAAACGGATTCTATCGCGTTCAATGCAAATATCCACTTGCAGAATATGACGAAATCTCCGCAATGAACGAGTCTATCAATTCGTTGGTCCCCTGATATATATTCCTCACACCTTCTAATATAAAATAATCTATTAGTATTATCATTGAACGCGATAGAATCCGTTTAAAGAATCTTAATCATGAGCAACATTCGCGTAAATGTACGAAAACTATCTGTTACATGTAATTCAAAATTTTCGCTTCGAAAACGACCGAAAATCACCATGTATGTATGTCCATTATATACTGACGTCACATTCAAATTTGCATTGTGAATGCATAAGTGTGATACCGGGGCGCATCTCTAGTACTCTAATGACTAGAGTAGTACTAGAGTAGTACTAGAGTAGTACTAGAGTAGTACTAGAGTTTAGTCACTAATAAATAGAAAAACGAACACGATTCTGAGTGAAAGGTATGCGATATAAACTCTGTAAAGCGTAATGCTCGGTGGGTTACTTAACTTTATTCTTCGTATTTTCTAATACCTAGCGCCCTGAATGTAACGTTAAAATTCCAATAAGCCTTTTCATGAGTGGCCTCTTCTCAAGAATCTTTTGGCCCCACGAACCTTGGTCAGTATACCTACATAAAAGTCCACTCCCTCTTCAACGACCTTCGAGCTATTTCCCATAGGTGTGTTCTGATTACTGTAGCGCAGCATATTCGGCCTTTTTACCTTCTACAACTGTGCGCAAATTTCACCACGCGGTGAAATGAAGGTAGTATATATCTTCAACTTACTTCCATTGCAGGGTTGCCAACGCGACGATCACTTTTTGCCAGAGGTAAATGAAGGTTTATTTACTGTCCACAGATTCTAGCATACTTAGATAACAATTCTATTTTGCTAATGACATTATTTTTAATTTTATATTCAATAACTAACATATAAAACATTCGGCTCCTATGGTATGTTATCTAACCATATATTCTAACATCTTTACGCTAACACTACAATCTAATTAAGCTCGAATTAGTGGCCGGGAATTACCTGTAACTCGTTAATCGCTACCCACGAATTAGGGGGAAATCCCTGGAGCATAGGAACAAGGAACTGTAGGCATCCAGACCAATGTCCGATCAACAACATCATGCAGATCAGATTGAATATCCGCATAAACACCGACGCCATGTTCAGGAACTGAAGCGAAAAGGAGTCCAAATTAATAAACACATCGTCAAACGGGGTCGCATCTAAAGGAAGCCGTGCGGACTGCGCGACAAGGACGCTCGAGGTGAAGCATCACGATGACATCTACCGGATGGATTCATAAAATAGTGTGAATTAAAATGAACGCGTGAAAACGAGTCGTCCAGCGAGCATGCG
>LUGF01029985.1:824582-838546 GCA_001625245.1 Calycopis cecrops
GGTGGCGGGGCGCGTGCGGGAGGCTAACACCGACACGGAGCTACAACTACGCGCGGCATGCGGCACCTGCGAGGCGAGGTCCCGCGAGCCGCCGTCGTCGCCGGCCGCGTCGCTCGGCTGCGGCACGGGGCTCATCTGCACACAACACCGTCACAACCCTCACCGTGACCACTCCTCACTGTACCTTTCGAATTCTACTGTGACCCTACGTGGCGGGCTAATCATTCCATTGGTGCATTTTGCTCAAATGTTCTTGGAACGTTTAGGAATTACAATCGTTTCTTTAGAAATGTGATGTGATTTGACGAATTAAAGATTTTGTAATTTTGGGCCAATGGGAGCAAAACGTTTGTTGTTTTTGCCAATGTTTTATTGAAAAAAAAAGCGGTAGGCTTTCTAAGGCTTTCATAAAGCGGCAACATAACAAGAACAGTTCGGCAAACTAAATATTCTGTGGTGAGTGTGGGACGGAGTGGGTCGGTGACACGTCCGACGCGGCGAGGCCCGGGTTCAAAAGTAGTAAAGAATTGAGTGAGAGCGTGCTCAGGCAGAAACAAGCTTGCAGAGAAGCAGTAGAGAAGTGCAGAGCGGGACTTGGGGCTCACATACAGTAAGGGGCGGGAGCATGGTAACAGTAGGATCATAGCAAACTCCAACCATAGTTCATATAAGGATTACTACAATCTAGAACAATTTAGAATTCATTGAGTACACTTTAATATATAACAATATCAATCAGTAGCCAATCGTCAAAGTTTCAGACAAATTCATTAATTATCCAATATTAAAGTTAGGTGTTATCTGATGTTAGTTTATGTGAGCGTAATGTGTTAGAGCAGTTTTAGTGAATTAGTATTAAATGAGCAGAATTTGATGGAAAGAAGAAATTATGGCTTACATATACTTCCTCCCATTGCGACACATATCGGACGAGCCTGGAAAGCCGTAGTAACCGTACCAGAGATAGGAGCTTTGCTAACCGTAGTATTCTTAAAGCGCGACCCGCGTGGAGAATTTGAAAGCTTTCACTAAAATCCTGCGAACACAAAACACATTAATAGCACCACGAAGTTGCAGAAGCATGACGTCTGCAAGGAGAACTTAGCCTACTTTATACACAGAGAGTGTTTCCATGCATACTTGCTGACTTCATTATTAAATTAGCCAAAGAAAAGTGCTTAAGCAAAGATTTATCATTAACTTTAAGTTCCAAGTATGTTAGTAGGCCGGCGCAGAACCAAATCAGTTCCATAATATTAAACCTATGAAAGCTTAATCATTCATAAAATAATAATGCGTTAAATATTTATTATACAATAATATATATATAATATGTAACAATTTGGTCGTGTTGCATATATAGCTTAGAAAAGAAGAACATTACAGTGTGCTATTAAATACAATAAAATATAAAATAATGAAAAGTTTACACTACATAAAGAAATCGAATGTTGCAGATAGTAAGCGGAAATCATGCCTTTAAATAACAAGTGAACGAAGAAAGAAAGGAATAATAAAGTCGACATGCATTCCAAATTTCCAATTTTAAGTATACAATTTTTTTTATTTTTTTTTTGAAAATTTGTGCGATATTAAAAATTTTACAGAACAGAGTGCACAAGTCGGATATGTGCGTACAGACCCGAACCGCTTAGAAGAAGGTTGCTATTTAATGTAATTACAGAGACAAGACAGCTTACTAAGCGAAGAAGAAAGGGCACTGCAAAGAATTATTTATAGGTGCGATTTATAGATTGTTAAAAAATAAATAAAAGATTTCCAGTATTAAGTGCACTTTAATCAAACCTTTGCGGAGTTTCACAGAAACCTTTAAAATACGAGACATGAGACACACGACGCGTAGAGTCTCAAGGTTGGGTAAAAAATGAGACACACAAAAAACAAAATCTATGAAATATCTGCTATAAAACAAATTAACACCCAAGCTGAAACAGAATATCAACTTAAAAGATAGATTAAAATAGATATGACACGGCCAAATTGCAACGTACGTTTACCTGATTGAAGATCAAGAAAATATAATCTAGTGGTATACTAGAGATGAGGTCGAGGAAGAACCACGTCCTCAAATAGTGCTTCGCTATTAGTTTTGGATCTAATATCACTTGTTCTGCATTATCTTGCTGCATAATTCCTGAAATTTAGAGAGTTGATGCGTTACTAGACATTTCTCTATTGTGTATGGATGTAACTACAATTTTAGTAAAAGGTAGTAAGTATCACACCGTACGATACGATGAATACCTTAAGGCCCTTAAGCTATATGACGTGTTTGGTGCGGTTTGTGAGTTGCCCGCAGTCACTGGGGGTAACTGTCAACTGTGTGAAGGATGGCAAGATATTTGCATAGATGTAATGTGCATCGGTAGTCATTAAATGGTTTCCATTGCTTGTTTGTCATTTACAAAATGATAGTTGAAAAATAGATCAAGTAAATTAATATTATACTTTTTGCTCACCTGTTCTAAAATTAACAACAATATCTATAAGGAAAATTGTGTCTGACAGACAATTGAAAGCTATCCATCGGGTGCTGAGGTCATCGTTGAAGAAAGAGATGGCAACTGGTAGGATGATGAGGTTCGCCACAAGGAGTAGCAGCATGCAGAGGTCCCAGTAGAATCTGAAATAGAAGAACATATATTCATTTTAAAATCAAACCAAATATTTTTTTTTTAAGTAGCAGGTCTTCTATTTTAATCACAGATTTATTAGACGCAAATTATTATTTAAGTTTAGAATAGATTATATTAATTATTTGTCTGTAACACTAATATTAACAGTAAGAAAAGAGTTTCTATAACTCTTTTCTTGTTTTCTACAGTAACGATAAAACGGCTGAAATACGCGGCTTACAAATTTGGAAAGAAGATTGATTGTATTTTATGTCACAGGTTACCTTTTGTTTCAAGAAACAGCTTTGAGAAGGGTTAAACGCGATTAAGGGAAGTTAGATCATTTGTTTGACCAACGACAACATAAATTTAGGATTTAGAATTGTTATTTAGCCTTTCGACGAATATTACACGAATAAAGATTTCATTGCTTAGATTAATTTGTTTATGGATGATCCCAAAAAATAGCGTCAACGTATCACATTTATTATGATTTTTTTTTTATTAATTATTATAAATTTTCTACATTTGTATGTAGATTCGTCATTTATTACTTTGCTGCATATCTACGTTTGGTGCTGTTCAAATGAGTCCATAACCGATATTTCACGTGCCATATCACCCCATAATCCCTGGGATAATGGTCTTACGTTATTAACATATAATACAGTTTCTATAATTTTGTTTCATTGCTTGCTCTTTCCCTTTGAACTATGAACCCAATATCCAGTGCTTGCCGTTTTATTTCGTCTACGTCGGTCGTTGCTTCTAATGGTCCTCCTGCAGCGATCGCTAAACGGCTGCATTCACGCTCGCCGAGGTCCGAACCCCATTTCTTTTTATTGTCCCTTTATGGGCGTCCATTGTAGTCGTATAATAGGGTTGGCATTTCAAAAACTAGGATTTACTCCAAACCGGAAAGATTTCATTAAAATAAGCTGTTGTGAGAAATAAACAGGTAGTGAAAATGGATTGTACGGAATGAAAAATATATTTTTAATAACAATTAATATAACCACTTAGTTAAAAAGATGATGCGCGAATTTTATATGAATTTACGTTAGCCATTATACAATGTAGGCCTGAAAATCAGTGTACGGAGTGTAGTCCTGACTAAAACTGTTTTGTGAAGTACACTGATGCCAACATTATCTTGTTAAACTCTCATTAAGTTAACTTTTATATAACTTTAACGTGTATGTGTTAGTTTCAGTGTAAATTTATTTTATTTTATTACTGAAGACACTCACACACACTTCTGAATATAACAACTGAAAAACAAGCTGAAAATATCCACGGAAACAGGACGGTTGGCAACCCTATACAAACCTAACTACCGTGCTGAGTGGACGTTAGATCTAAACGATCGTATCAACATTAGCTAATATTTGCCGAATCTGATTTTACAGGCCGAAATGTGTTTGGGCCGATTATCTCGGACTTCACCTAACCGACTTCATTTGTTTTATAAGTTAGCTGGATGGAAGAAGAGAAGCATTTGTCAGTCTAACTTGTTACTTGTGTCCCGGGCCATTTCCGCAACTCGACGGTATTGCGCCTTTTTTGCGTGTGGGTGGGCCTTTTCATCTTTCTTCACTTTCACATATCATTTCCAGTTTAGCTTCTTCAGGAAGGCCACCAGTGTCTTGATGTTGGCGCATGCCGTTTGGAGCGATTCAGGGTTTCCTAGGTGGAACGTTCGTAGCTCTGCCACTCCCGTGCATCCTTTACGCAACTCATTGGTTTGGTTGAAAACCGGTGTCAGGTGACATGTTTATCATGTTCACCTGACTTGTGCCGAACCAAGCCAATTTGACGCATCCGAGAGACACACAGCTTTGAAATGTTTATATTACAGTTTATATTGTGTATGTGTAATGTACATGTCTGTCTCTTGTTTGTGTTCAAATAAATGTCTTTTCTTTCTTTCTTTCTTTCTTTCTTTATCGGTCTACGGTTAGACCTCTTTTAATGGCCGCCAAGACGACCGTCAGCTCGCGTCCATCGAGGACCAGCCACAATACGGAGCTCGGCCGAGCTGCTCGTCATCCATTATAAATAAAATATTTAACTAAGTAGTTGTGTCAATTTCCGCGTGATATTCATCCCAAATTAATCATTTATATTTTACGGAAAAAAATTATTTTTATTTTATTCTAGATTTCAAGATCCATTTAGATCCATTAAGCAGTTTTTTAATGTTCTGGCACCCATTCAGGGTGTGTTGAAGCGTTCATGCTCTCCATACTTACAAAAAAAACTTTGGTAAGAGGTAGTGCCACACTGCATGCTTGCATGCAGTCGAATTGGGCCGGCGCGACCGGGGAGGTACCTCTCGCTTACACGAGACTGGCGTAAAGTGACAGCTGTGCTGTCGCGTTTCGTGTGTAAGTAGCCGGTGGTCCATGGAGGTGGGAGGAGAAAGGAGGGCAGCGCATCTGTATAGCCTCTATGCGGATGTTTGTGGGCGTCGGTAGTCATGAAAATGGCTCCGGCTGCTCGTTTGCCCTCCTATATCATAAAAAAAAAAAAAAAAAAAAAAGAAAAAAGATATAACTTTGACGTTCATAACATTAGTTAGTAGGTAGTAATAATTCAAATCAGTTGCAGTCGCTTATGACTCGGTTTGAGTCAATACGAAGGAAAGTTTCCAGGTAAGAAATCTCCAATCTTCGGCCTGTGTTTGCTATGCTGTCGCGTTTCGAACGGTTTGTGAGAATCTACGTCCGAACTGGAAATAAGGATGACAAATCTGTATATTTCTTCTGGTTATATGTAGATAAACAACAGGGTTTCTCAACCTTTTTGAAGTTTTCCCTAACGGCTTGCGAAAATTTTCATACCTCCCCTTTAAAAAATAGTTACATCCATGTACAACCAATTTGTGGGTCTAGTAATTTATTTTTTCATTCCACTTTAATTATCGAATGCTTCGTACCTCTCCTGAAAACTGACTGCGTCCCCCGCTGGTTGAAAAATCCTGATATACAAGCATATGTAGTCGTTCCATAAATGTAATCTAACTTCTTGGTTGCTACCAATGCAATAAAATTCCTACGATCATTTAAATGAAAGTTCACAGTTTAAAAAATCGAACTCACTTCATCCGGCGAGTTGTGAATTTTCCCCGAAATCGCAGCACTTAATAGCCCATCCCTATCGACACTGTGACGCGACATATAGCGGCATTTAGCACAGCACTCCAGTATAAATGATCACGATTCAGTGGACTATTCAAAGTTGTGAGTGGAAAATACGCTTGACGCAGCTGAATAACTTAGTAATCAGTATAGATGGATTAGGTTATTTTACTGCTACTACTTACAGTATATAAGTTAATGTATACAAAAGTAGAACAAACTTAATTTACTTAAGCATTATTACTTATTGCTAGCGGTGCATATGAAATTCCTATGCTTTTTTCAGAGAATTCTTAGCAAATTTGCAAATATGTAGAGCACATATTTTTTACTATTTCAAAGACCATAAAGGACGAATACACAAACAAACATTGATTTATTCGTTTATTCCGCCCGTACCTGTGGTTGAGAAAGGATGATTGGCAACTCTACCTAGTACCTCTATGTCCTTTGTGGTGGTTGAAATCTCAGGATCACTTTACCTTTTTTGATTTATAGAGGCAGAATTCTATGATAAATCATAGTACGTTGTGCAACCATTTTGAAATACGTTTTTAAACAAAATATTCATATACAAAAAACTTATAATTAAATTCATGTTATTTTGGCTAAAGAAGAGAGTACGGATCCTAGATGGTAAAAATGAAAATACTAAAAGATGCAATGCAGACCTTTTTCAATAGGGATGTCAAAAACATAAATAATAACAATTTAGATTTTTGCAACTAGGCTAACCAGACATTTTCTTTACGAATTGACAGAAAATTGTCAATTCGTAAATAAAATAATTAATTGCCATAATTAAAAAAAAAGAAGCCACAGCTAGTAGACTAGTGATTTATGTTGCTTGGGACTTTCGTTTGTTACACATTCTGTAGTTATTTTACGGGTATCAACACGATAAAAGTTTTGAGCTAGTACCTTTAATAAATATTTTATCGTGCTAAAACCCGTAAAGTAACTTCAAAATTATGATTTTTCTGTTGGTGAAATATATATAACTGACTGAACTCTGTACGTATCTGTCAGATACGTCAGCATGAACTATCATAACAATATATAAAACTCATTGGCGCCATCTGTCGAAAATTGGTCGTATCAACTTAGAAACATTTGTGGGCGCCTTCAAAAAAACTTTAGTAAAGATTCTCAAACGCATTACGATTCTAGAAAGGACATACAGACCAAAATTACATCTTATGTGATCTAGACTTTACACATGTAAAAATGGTCATCTTTGAGATGTAAAAGTCCCTTTGGACCATAGACCTGGTGCCCGTAATAAGAAGAGAATAGAAAAAAACCAGGCGTAATTATATGTCGTCACATCATAGTCATGTCGTATTTAATTAATTATACTTACTTTACCATATATAATTAATTATGTAATTAATTACCATAACATGATTTTTTTATACTATCAAATATTTGTCTGCGTATATAATATGTGTTTATACACGAGTGCACAATTTGTACTAAGATTCTTTAGACTTAAGACCACTCTATCTTGTCGTAATTATTTTTCATCGAGCTTCAAATCAACCAAATCACGGCATCCCAAAGAAAGTTCGCTATTACAAAGACAGACCCCAAAAACTTCACCCAAATCAAACTGTCTAAACACACTAAAAGTCTGCGGAAGCTTTAACCGAAGTGAGGAAACTGGCAGCCCTCGAAGCTCACGTTATGGCAGTTGTGGAGCTTTTGTGTTGAACTTTATTCATGCCGCGTCGAAATAACGAGATACTTAAACGTGGAAGAAATAATTACGGCCCCGTTGTCTCTGAGTTCCGTGTCAGTGGAGTAATAAGTAATGTGTGTGTGCGTGTGTGTCTGTAGATCATTACTAATATTCCCATCATGTGTGATGCATCTGTTTTGTCTTCCTTTGTGGTGTTTTCCGTTTGTAAATTATGGTAAAAGATTAGTTTCACTCGCTGATAGTTTGTTTTATTAAAAGAGCTGTTGGAACCATTTTCATGACATACATATGGTTATACAGTTGCGTTGTCTTTACCCCTCCCCACTCCATGGGCCACTGGATACTCACGCGCATTAAACCCATATTTATTTATTTCAATTTTACAATTCTTTGTACTAACAGTAAAAACCAAGACGTACGGAGAAGAAAATTTTACATTACAAACGATAATAAGGTACAATAATATTAGTGAGTATTAAAAATATTTTCAAAATACATGTAACATGATTTACAAAATTGATTCGTATGAGTTGTAAACATGTCGACTGTGGGATCCGAACTCCAAAGCTAGCAATCTATTTAGCAGAGTGAGTGATGAGTGAGTCGGTCATATGAATGCCTGTCTTCTATTCTATTTTAATTACACACTCAGATATACACGCCGGTATCGGGTAAGCGAGGAGTACTTCCTCGGTCGTGCCGGTCCAATTCAGTTTCAATTCAGCGTGGCACTATCTGTTGCTCTCTTACGTATTCTATAACTCTACTTCACTAACGGTTGTCGTGTGGGTGTCCAAGTTTAGTCGGACTTATTGCAAGGTCATAGGTTTTTTTAGTATATGGGTAGAAAACGAGCAGTCGGAGCCATTTTCATGAGTCATCGAGTCGAAAATGAAGTCATGAACGAGCTCATAGTCATCCGCATAGAGGTTATACAAATGCATTGCCCTTACTCCTCCCCCTTCCATGGGCCACCGGATACTTGCTCACCGCACGAAGCGCGACAGCACAGCTGCAGACAAGGTCAGCAACATGCAGTGTCGAGGGTACAGCGGTCACAGAACACCACAATAACATCAAATTACACTTGATGGAGCAGTGTACTTCATAAACGAACATAAATTCTCATTGTACACTATTCAAGTCGTAGCATTTGTTACCGAGTTTATTTATCTTGTTCTTGATTAGATGTATATTCATTAGTGTTTAGATATAGTCGGATGTGAAACTGATAGTCAACTACATTCGTGGGCGATGCCAGAGATGTTTGGGTGTATTTCGGTTTTTTGCCAAATAAACATAAGAATCTGGTATACCTACTACAAGTTCTTTCAAGTTTTAGTTTTGTCATAAAAAAATATAAATTTGGAACTGTTTTTATAGTAATAGTAATAGTCCCATTAATGTGGGTAGGTATGGAGTTTGTAAGAACGTGTCGCTGTCCTTTCGCTTTTCCTGCAATTGGGTCAACTACATCAAATATTGTTTGTAGAAATAACTACTCCAATACGTTCCAATGAGAATAATGTCTATTGTTAATTTTTTTAGAATTAATATTCTAAAAATTTTATTTTTAGAATTCAGAATTTTTCAGATTTTCAGAATTATTTCAGATAATTCTGAAAATCATTTCATCATCATCATCATCATCATCATCATCATCATCATCATCAGCCGGAAAACGTCTGTTTAAATTTAAATAAAATAAAAAACCATTTAAATACACCATACATAATATATATATCTTATTAATATTATAAATGCGAAAGTTTTATGTTTGTTACTCCTTCACGCAAAAACTGCTGAACCGATTTTCATGAAATTGGGCACAAATAGAGCGTAACTTGGATTAACACAGGATAGTTTTCATCCCGAAAAAAATTTCCTATGGGATGCCATGGGATGATTTTCAACGATATCAAAATTTACGCGGGTAAAACCGCGGGGCGCAGCTAGTACATACATGCATAAAGGTCTACGAGACATTTTATGCAGAAGAATCCAGGTGGAAAGCACCTGGTCAGCTGGACATAAGCCGCCCCACATCGAACTCGGTCAAACGAAACGACCTGATATTGATGGACTTATGTCCGGACGTGAATGCAATAATTAAGCAGCGGACCCGATTGGACGGAAATTTAACGCAGATGAACATTTACAAAGCATTTTCGTAAATTTACCAATATTCTTTCCTAGTCACATAAAATATTTTCAAGTTCCTATTCTTAAGTTTTCTGATTTAAGAAGGAGAAAGTTTGATTGAAATTTCGGATTTTTAAGTACGGCATGGCCATAAGTTTATGGGCCATAGACCAAGTCTTAGACATACTAGGACTTAACCGTCAAACAGAAAATCACACAAAGAACGCACACTTAACAGTGTGTGTTATATTTTCTCAGTATTCCTCGTCTAATCTATTCCACCATATTATAAAAAAATGGTGTGGAATTACTTTCTCCTCATCTTATTTTATTCTGATTAAATTCGTTGCGAGCCCTAGGACAGTTTCAGCTTAGCCCTTGGGCTCCCTGCGATCATATTAAAGGATCTGCAGGCCGGTGCTATTGAACCTGACGGCACAGGAGTAGCAGCGGCGAGAACGAGTGATGGGCCAAGCCTGTTTAAAAAGAAAAAACCTAAAAAACAAATTCGAAATTTAAACCGTAGGAAAAAACGAAATTCTAAAATCAAACACGCACGCTAACTGGCCAGTTACATTAAATCTAACAAAACCTATTGTAATTCGATTACGCGTTTGAATTATAATTGGAATCCACTTCGGCCACGTGCATACGTATATTTGTGAATGTCGCGTCCGCTCGCGTAATTAAATCTTGATGACCAGCGTAAAACGTAGCACGAATACGGCTAATTAAAATCAAATTGTACGTTGCATTTATGTGCTTAATAAATTCACTTACGCTCGCAGGTAGCCGTAAATACGAACAGTAATGTTATTTATGTACACTTGCTTATCATCCTCATACGTCCTTTTAGCTATATTGCTACTTCTTAACTATTTGGATATACCCAGTAGCGGTCTATTTGTAGCCTCTTCTCTTTCACACAATTCATTCAAGTCTTGGGCTTCCATATTTACATTTTTTTTAATATAATTTTTTAAGGCACTCTAAACAACCAGGGTCATTAGTGACCAACTAAGCACTGACAATGTTGTTGTATAATGTTAAATTAAATAATAATAATTAAAGCGTCTTAAAAAAAAACAGTATCTTTAACGGATAAACATTATTTCTATGTGTTATTTAAATTAACAGCACATAATTCTGGATTGAAGAACGGGCATTCAACTAATAAAAGTTTTACACGCAACGCTGAGTGAGTTGCGTGTAAAACTTTCACATTTTTCTGTTAGCCTGCCCACAAAGTGATATCCTATATCTTTTTTCATCCCTTTCATTTGTCGTCTCGTCTTTCATTGAGTGATGTCTGTGATAACGATATCATATATTATAAAATATGTCAAATATGGGCTTTGTTCAGCTGCCATGAATGAGCTCACAATAGAAAGCGCGAAAACGTAACCACAGCCACTCTGGCTAAGCAGTTTACTTGTCGTTGGTGGTCAAAGAGGTACGTTGACCACAGATTATCGCAAAACATGGACAAAAATCTAGCTAAAAATATTACTTCACATTCGTATTCGGGCACAATATTCCCACGACTGGGTATAGGCAACTCCTCTATCATGCCGTTCTCTCCAATCCTGTGTACTTCACATCCCAAAGAAAATTAAACACGCAACACAGAATGTCACTGAAAATTATGAAAATGGACCGAAATCTAAGTAATACGCTGTAAAGCAGACTGAATAATATCACTTCACATTCTTATTCAGCCACAATGTTCTCATGGGTATAGGCCTCTCCTCTATCATGCCATTCTCTCCATTTCTCATTTCCCTCCAGAAAAATATAATATAATGTTGACAGAGGCGAAGGAGAGTAGGCTACAGTGACAATACAAGTTGTATTTACAGAACAACGTCGCGAAATATTTTTCGTTACACTTGTAACTGTTGAACAAAGCTACGAAATGCCAGGGTCACGAGCTTTTTGTTTCGTTCACTCATTGACCGTGACAGAATCTGCATTTAATTAATATTACATTAAGAGGTAGTGCCACGCTACATTTTAGCTGCATTGGGTCGGGAAGAACGGGGAGGTACCTCCCGCTTACACGATAGCGGCGTAAAATGACAGTTGTTGCGTCTAGTGCGGCGCATTAGTATCTTATAGCACATGGAGAAGGGAAGACGGAGGAGGGCAACTCATCCGTAGCTCTATGCGGATGTCTATGGGCGTCGGTGGTAATAAAAATAACTCCGACTGCTAACTGCCCCATATACTATAAAAAGGTAGTGCCACGCTGCATCGCAGCTCAATTGGGCGGGCACGGCCGGGGAGTTAACTCTCACTTGGATGATGTACCTACCCGTAAAGTGACAGTAACGTGATCGTGATTCCTGCGATGTGTGAGAATCCGGTGACCCATGGATTGACAGAAGGCCATGCATTCCTTAACATCTATGCAATAGCTGCAGTCACCGTATAGCATATAGCTGTCATCACCAACTGCTCGTTTGCCTTCATATATAAAAGAGACATAAAACTCGTCCGACCAACGCAGACCAACACATTCCATTTCATAAACAAGCTCAATAAGAAACAATCTCTTATTACGTAACGTACGAGTTAATAGACTACGACTTAGCAATGCACAGGAGCACAGCACATGCACTCGTCCCGGCTTCCGACCAATTGCGCAACTGCGCATTTATGTATAAGGAAATATTTATTAGCTTTAATATGGCAACAAATCACATGATTAGTCATTGAATAATGTGGCATTTAGTTGTGGTTTGTCCCAGTTCCTGCGGTAGTACTAGATTTTATCGCTTTGTATGTGTACTACGGGATACATACATTTCTAGATGGCCGATATTCTTCAACTGTAGCATTCCCTTTAGTTGTTATGTTATTCTAGTAAGAAGCAGTGCCGCGGTGCATGGCCGCCGAATGGAGCCGGAACTACCGGGGAGGTTGCACGACACCGGCGTAAAGTGACAAAAAATAACAAGAGGAGTATAGTAATTATAAATATTTGACCTACCTAATATATATTTTTTTTTATGGTATAGGAGGGCAAACGAGCAGTCGGAGCTATTTTCATGACTACCGACGCCCACAAACATCCGCATAGAGGCCATACAGATGCGCTGCCCTCCTTTCACCTCCCACCTCCATGGGCCACCGGCTACTTACACACCGCACGAAACGCGACAGCACAGCTGTCACTTAACGCCGGTCTCGTGTAGGCGAGAGGTACCTCCCCGGTCGTGCCGGCCCAATTCGACTGCTTGCATGCATGCAGTGTGGCACTACCTCTTAATAAATATACAAACTTACAAAATATATTACATTACAAAACATTACAAACATAACCTTGACCATGTAGCAATGTTCTCACTGCAGCTACCTGTTCCCTGCGTATAGCGGAAACCACTAATGATCCTTAGCAAAATGATTACATAAGAGGAATTGGTTTTAGAACCTGCAACGAAATAAATCTGAAGATCTCACAAAAGTTTTAACCACTCTCCTAATAAATCAGACAACACTCCAACATGTGTTGGAATCGTCTGTTAAGAGAGTGGTACATAATTCTGCATAATATGTCTACCTTAATAAACGTCAAGTGCAATAACAGCCAAAGAATTGACCACCATGATTAAAGTCGAAATAGCACAAGAGTACTCGATCTGATTAAAACCAGCTATCGATATATGTCACATCTTCATTACTGAAAAAGCTAATTAAAAGCATATTGTCAATACAATTGAGTGCTAACGAACTACACGACCTCGCGAAGGTTAACGATATTGTGATGGTGCCTATTCGAGATCGCAAAAATGTCACGTAATATATGCGTTTTTATTGTCATTTCAATTTTTTTTGTTTCATTTTCAGTAGTAAATACTGCTTTCAATTAGGCAATTAGGATGAGAAGCATCGTGTTTTGCATTCCCATCCAGACTAACTCTGTTTGGATGGGAAGTAAAGTGGATTGTTTGTTTAAAAGGCTTAAAAAAAACAACGAACCTATTAAAGAATATAATGTTATTACGTACACATCATTAAACCTTATATAGACATCTCGTAGCTTTGTAGACTATTAAGTAAAACTGTAGCATTTTACAAGCTTAGTAGATTTTGACCTGTTTGATAATAAAAGGAGATTTTAAATAAATAGGACTTTTAAAAATATATTTTTATATTTATGTATGTTTAAAAATCATGTTAATGCTCTATTTTTCTCGGAGCATTATTAAATAATATTCATGAACAAATAAGAAGTAACTACTTCTTATTTGTTCATGAATATTATTTAACAATGCTCCGAGAAAAATATTACGCGACTATTGCAAATTGTATCAAATTGAAAAATCAAAGTATTTAGTGTTT
>LUGF01029985.1:838908-849608 GCA_001625245.1 Calycopis cecrops
AAAAAACAACGAGCCTATTAAAAAATATAATATTATTACGTACACATCATTAAACCTCATATAGACATCTCGTAGCCTTGTAGACTATTAAGTAAAACTGTAGCATTTTACAAGCTTAGTAGATTTTGACCTGTTTGATAATAAAAGGAGATTTTAAATAAATAGGACTTTTAAAATATATTTTTATATTTATGTATGTTTAAAAATCATGTTAATGCTCTATTTTTCTCGGAGCATTGTTAAATAATATTCATGAACAAATAAGAAGTAGTTATTATATTACGCGACTATTGCAAATTGTATCAAATTGAAAAGTCAAAGTATTTAAAGTGTTTGTGCTCTTAATTGTTTTTTCTCTCTTCTCTCTCAATTTCTGATGTACACAAAGAAATGCATTATATCTGCATGTGAATGGGTATTAAATTTGTTCAAAATGCTTCTCTGCAAGCTTTGCCATGGCAAATTACCCGACGCTTATTGCAGTCTATCATGCAAAGTGTGTTTGTCGAAGGTAAATCATCGAGTCTTCAGCAAATAACGTACGCTAGAACCTGATTTATGAGTATATATCGATGATTATTTACACGCATACATTTATCTAATATAATCCATTAATTACAGAATTAAAAAGTTACAGATTGATATGAAAAAGGAGGAGACGATCGAATGACAAGTTCGAAATTTGAATTTAAAATTTAGGCGCATTAATTGTACTGCTACTTTTTTTTTTCTTATTTTTTAGTATTTACACTAAAGAATTAAGATGTATTTTTTTCACCTGCGGAATAAAAATAACCTTTAGAAATACAGTAAAAACTAGTTAGCGTGTCGTATTCAGGACCGGGACGTATAAATACCACTGCCGGGAGTGTTTCTTGTAGTGTTTCGTCCCCATTCCGCACCCTGGGGGTGAAACACAATGAACCTTGAACTTTCAAGTGTGCAATTTTGTTTTCAGGTATTAAATGTTGCCTAGATTCATCTGCACTGATATATACACTAATTTTATATAGGATTAACGTTTGGTTTTCTTATTGGCTGTAGTAGCAGAGAAAATGAATGATGATAGGTTAGGCTGTGTTTTTATTATTATTGGGCTGTTTGATTTCAGTAGTCAAGCGAAATTTTTTTCACAAAATAGCATGTGCTAAGGAGCACTTTAGAATTGTAGCTACAAATTATCACAGTTTGATATTGGTTAAGGTTATTTTTGAAGAAGTCGTTTATAATGCTTGCGTCGTGTAGCTCGTTTTTTTTTGGTCAAACAATTGGAATCAGTTGGTGCCTACTGACGCTACGGTTATGCGTATTTAGCACGCATATGCATTTTTTTTTATAGTACAGGGGGCAAACGAGCAGTCGGGTCACCGAGATGATGGTGTTTTCCGACGCCCACAGACATCTGCAACACCAGGGGTTACATATATATGAATATGCGTTGCCCTCGTTCACCCCATACGCTGCTCGAATAGGCCACCGGCTACTTACAAACTACAGGAAACGAATAAGAATAGGTATCAATTTTACGGTTGTAGGAATTTTGAGAGCGCGACGTACAGCGGGAAGGAAAACTGCAGCATTTGAAACTATTTTCCTTCGATATTTTGCCACATTTTTGCCAGCTGGTTGTGCAATGACCTGGCTTGTGAGTTGTGACACACGGTGTGTCACGGGTTCGAATCCCAAGGGCAAACGATTTGGTGAATATAAATGTTGGTGCTACCTTGACACCGCTGAATTCTGAATTGTATGACTTACATGTTCACACGCAATTCTTAAATCTGTTCCAATTTCTGTATGATTGGGTCAAACCATAATTGTGTTTATAAAGTAAAAAAGGGAACAAAAAGGTTTCGTAAGTAGCTGAAAAAGTCTGCAAGTAACAAAAGTACAAAATAAAAAAAAATACTTTATTTTCCTTTTGCACTCTCAAAAACAGGTACCAGATCAAAAGTAAGATTGTCGGAGAAGGTAAACACATTGTAAGTTTATGCTCGCATTTTAGCTGTCACAGCTATGCTTTCGCGTTTCGTTTGTTATATATTGAGAGTATAAATATTATAAATGAGAAAGTTTGTATGTGTGTTTGTTTGTTTATTTGTATGTTGGTTACTCCTTCACGAAAAAAATGCTGAACCGATTTTCATGAAATTAGGCACACACATTGTGTGTAACTTGGATTAACACAGAATAGTTTTATCCCGAAAAAATGTTCCTATGGGATGCTACGGAATGATTTACCACGGGATCGTAATTTACGCGGGTGAAACCGCGGGGCGAAGCTAGTAACTAATATTTATGGACTGTTATACGAAATCCTACATTTTATACGCCACTCAATAGGTTTGATAAGAAAACAATTTGAACCTTATAAATTTGAGTGCAATATCTGCTTGTTAGAGTATAAATTAGTTAATCTTTTTTTGAGATTCCGCATCATACACAACCCCCTGGTTGTTCACATTTCTTTGCTCAGTCAGTTATGAAATCTATCTGTTCATTTACGTCTTACGCTACAAAAAATGTCTAAAAAATTTCGACAGACCATTTTTCAAACGTCCACATTGTTAGAACGTAGTAACGGAAGTGACGCGGAGAGCGGAAGCGGCGAATATTTTTAGGCGGCAATTTGTCAACAATTGCAGCGCGGCCCTCCTAAAGGTCGCCTCCTTGACATTATCTGCGGGGTGGAGCTGAACGTTATTTCATAAAGCGCATAACACATACACCAGGAAGCGGAAAGAATTATTAGATTAGATGCGAAACAAAAGTTAAGAACTTGTTGGTATATTTTACTTTTTTTTTATATTTGATAAGTTTATGTGTGCTTGTAAGGCGGAGGTACCTCTTGCAGGACATCGTCACTACGTGTTACACACAAACACATATCATAATCATAATCATCCGAAACACGTCCATTGCTGGATATAGACCTCCTCCATAAATTGTTCTTGTTATCATGTACGTTGAAATTTGAATGAAATGGAAATTAAAATGGACCCTACAGTAATGCTTACTGTAAGGCCCATTTCATGAGAGAAGGCTTAATTGTTATGTAGGCTTGGGCAATATGCAAAATCATCACCTATTACTATAAGAAGTCAGAGTCTCCCGCGCCCAACATCACAAATCACAATATAGAATTTAAAACTTTGTGTTATTCAACATAAGTCGGTGTCTTTTCGCCCATTTTCTTCGATAATTTACAGAAAGTCGCTAAATTGTGTTAAATTCACTGTTTGTTACTCAACCATGGCTAATTTTTGTGTTATTACGTCTGTAAAAGTTGAATAATCCTTAAAACGTTGCAAAAAAATTGATGATAATAATATTTTTACAGTGCATCAGTCCTACAAAAAGTATAAGTACTTTTATTCATTTCCTTTACCTACATCAATAATTTCTTTGATTTTATTACATCAATGATGATAATGGGAATACTAAAATGGCCAAAAATTACACCCTCACGTGAACAAGAAACAGAAATGGAGTCAGAGGTACGTTTCTGGAACGGCCACACATTCCGTCGACCATTTGCCAAACTGTACGTCTCAAACCCGAATAAAGCGAATTGTAACGTAATGACATCGTAAAAAACATTCCTAACGCCCGAAAACTGGGCAAATAAGAACGGATGATTCACGACGAACATTACATAATGCATGATCGAGACGCGTACTTGCTTCCTTCATCTAATGCAAGCTTTTTTGCTTATTATATCTCTGTTAGGGGCCTCTTTTGGTGGCGTTGCTAAAGTCCGTGATATTTTTCCGATTACAATCCCAATGTTGCATCACTGACACCAGGTACACCGAGGGAGAAGCTGAAAGTCTCTCCTTTGAAACTATTTTTGGACCATTATATCTAGTAAATATATTTGGAGTCAACTAGGGGCGCTGTGTTAACTCTGCATCACATTTAGAAACATAACGTGCAGCCTACAATGCTGCACCGCATTGTCATGCAAAATACCCTACAAATACGGGATATACTGTTGAATATTACAAGGTTATATAATAGGTTGGAAGGTATCGACAAACATTTCAAATACTGAAAGACACGTTACCCAGATAAAGGGGATACCTTTACCTGGGTAACGTGTTGGTTACCTGTAGTTAGAGATGAGACGCCGACTATTATGGCACTTTTACAGGTGTGCATCTCCCTCACTTCTACGGGAAGGAGGGGGTAGATTGCGCTTTTGTTACTGAGCGTTGCACTTTACATCGGTGCCGCTATTCTAAGGACCGAAGCAGTTAGTGCTGGCTCAATTCAGATTCAAACCAGCTACGAAGCAGTATCGACCTCACATAAAACCCAACTAGCCTTGATTCGCTTGTGGACACCGGATGCGCTCGCCAATTCACTCTGTCACCTTATTAAATTGCCCGATCGCCCAAATTACCTACACACGGCACGTGGCTCGATTACTATCCGTGTGTCACCATCATAATCAGTCAAAGTTTCGGGAAAATCTGGGAGCATACGAGTAGCAGGGCCTTTTCAGACACCGACGCGTTGTTTTCTTTTCTCGCTCCTTTAAAATGCAATAAAAAACCTTTTAACTAGTGAGTGATAAATCTACAACGTCTTTCAAAACGCGTCAGTCGCTTCAGATCTGAAAGCCCATTGAAGGCATACTTGCTTTGATATCATCGTCATCATCATCATCATCTCAGCCACAGGACGTCCACTGCTGAACATAGGCCTCCCCCATAGATTTCCAAATCGACCGATCAGACGCAACCTGCATCCATCGGCTCCCCGCAGCCTTCCTCAGGTCGTCTGACCATCTAGTGGGGGGACGCCCTATGCTGCGCTTTCCGTGACGTGGTCTCCAATCCAGAACCTTTTTGTCCCAACGGCCATCGGTTCTTCGTGCTATGTGCCCCGCCCACTGCCACTTCAACTTGCTAATCCGTTGGGCGATATCGTCGACTTTAGTTCGTCTGCGGATCTCCTCATTTCTGATTCGATCATTTTGATAAATTATGTGAAATTTTAGGACCAGAGTGCACACGCCAAAAATCTGACCCATAACGTCATGGTAGAATAATAAGTATAATTTTCGTTACTTATTTAGTATTTCACAATTTTACACAATTTTATATTTCACAACTTGCGAAACCTGATTGACGGAAGCTACTGTTTACTTGCCTAATTGTAACACATAAATACAGCATGGGGATCTGGTTATCTGTAATACAGGATCAACCTAACTCAGACACCAGCTCCTTACATTTACTTTAAGGTCAAATAGAACATGGTTTTGCTAATGTTACATATAGTTTTAATGTAAGGAGAAATAAATAAGTAAATAAAATTAATTGTATATGGGGGGAGTTATTTACTTGGCTTAGATTTTCGTCCAATGCTCACTCCATGATAGTTGGAGATATTGCCGAGTGGCTTCATCCTCCTTGGAGTGATGACATTGCTGTTGCTCTAGTGAGGAGAGGGTGCATTATTGGCCAGGTAGAGCGTGAATGAGGGAATTCGTTTACCTCCTTCTTCTTCCTAGGCATGCGGTTAACGGGTGTTAGCCTCTACATAAGTTAGAATCCTTGTTCTTAATTAACTTCTAAGGCCATCTGTGAACAGCTGTCAGTGGTGTCGGTAAGAGTGTCGCGAGTTCAATTCCCATCTCAACTCCGAACGCGTCTAAAGAAGATTTCATCTCAAAAACGTTTCATACTCCGCAAGTTGCGAAACCTGAATGGCAGCTAATTATGAATGTGGGGCGAGCTCTTGAATTAGCGCAGTTCTCGTCTGATGCTCTACAGGCTAATTGGAGATGGTAACAAGCGTCTTCGCGTGAGGCTGTCCATGGATCGATCCACACAATATATTGTATTGGGGTAGGGTAAAAATAATCGGGCTACATATTTATCCACTAATGGGTGAGATTAGGGGATAGATGTGTGGTCCGACTATCTGTGTCTGTCTGTCCATTTATCAGTCTGTAATGGCATCAGAAATCATAAAAGAAATGGTAAATAGTAAAAAGAAAGAAAAATAATAATGCTAATGGTAAAGGAAAAATCCAAAAATCGATAATTTGCGTAACAAAAAAAGCCCTTACAAATAATAAATAAAAAATTAAACGAATATATTCCACCACCTTTTTGGTTTTACGGGCTTACTCTTTATGAAACGATGCACTCGTTATGGTAGGTAAAGGTAAGGAATGAAATCATGTGAAATCTAACGCATCACCAGCATAATGCTTCATCGCGCCTCGTTGCCCGCATCTCTCAAGCATCTTTCATTTGAGAATCATGTTCGCTTGAGTAAACTCCACACACGTGTCGGAGCTGACGACCACAGTATTCTTTCAATTTACTACAATATAGAAATAAGAAACACAGGACAAGTTTTTGGTGTTTAGTGTATTTGTTGTCTATGTTTAGTCATAGACCGTACACTGAATATTTATACCTTAGATGATGTCTATGGTTAGGTACAGATGACAAGAGAGAGAGGGGTGTTTGAGATTACGACCGTGACTTAGTGACAGCTACAAGCATATATCACCTCATGTAGAGAGCAGCGGATTACCAGTAAAGATGAACTTAGGCATCAGCCGTCACCTCTGATCTGTCAGACTTGTTCTACTTCCACTCGGCGTGTGTATGTAATACTTGGTAACCTCAGAACCGAATTCCTCCCGGTTGATGGCATCTAATCATCATAAGCCATTTTCATAGTTACGGACGCCCATAGACATCTGCATAGAGATAAACAAATGCGTCTCTCTTCCGCCCACCTCCATGGACCACCGGCTACTTACACAGCATAGCTGGCACTTTTCGCCGGTCTCGTTTAGTCGAGAGGTACCTCCCCGGGTCGTACAGACCCAATTCGACTACATGTATGCATGCAGCGTGGCACTACACCTTCTTTTTTTTAAGTATAATCGCAATGTAATAGAATAATAACGCTTTCAAGCGCTATTGTCCAGCGACGGAACGAATGTGTAATAGAGATGTAATGGTAAATAGAGATGGATGAGTTTGTGAACGATGGGAGCGCCATTGTCGAGTAATAACACATAATCGTGGCTAAGTGTTGTTATCAACTGAAATTACCATTCTGCTTTATGGTGTTCTATGATAATTATGTATGTTCATGGTAAGAGCTAGTGACATTGTGCTAGTATGTCCGGGGTACCTTTTTTTTGATAAACCAACATACATTTACGTATGATGTCTAGGAGCCCGGGAGGCCCCTAGACCTATGTCGGACTCGACACCTGGGCGTGTAATACCGACTAATCCTCTGTGGGTGGCTTTAGCCGCTATAACTTCTTTATACTTAAATAAGAATATCAGCCTTAAATTTAAAACAATTTTTGCGAAGTCGATTTAAATCTCGACCAGCTGTATATTTTCGTACATGTCAGACGTTATACAAAGTGTACAATAATAAAACAATGTTGTATAAACAGTTACAGGTCTTAACTCACAATATGTGTTATGTAATGTGTATATAATCGATTATTTATAAATAACGAATCAGCAATGGTCGATGTTCCGGCCAATGATCCAGCCGCAACAGAACAGTTCTGCTCGGACGAAATTGAAATCAAAAGAAGAAGAACGCATCTGTCCCTATAGCCTATTGCATGTATTCGGGTGGACATCCGTATAGTTGATAGTAATGAAAATGTACTGACTGCTCGTTTGCCCCCGTATATGTAAAAAGAACTGAAAGTTGTAAGTGAAGAGCTCTTTCACTGTTACTGTATCAATAAAGAATAGGGTTGCCATCTCAAAAATCTGTCAACCAGGACAAGGCACGTAAGAACCCCGGATTTCGGAGCTTCTTACCCGGACGTTAGTAGTAATAGTATTATAATTTATTTTTCATAAGATAGGTACTCAGAAGAATAAAATACAGTTTTATTGTCATAAATCAATTATTATTTATTTTAAAGCTATTTTAAACAAAATGACTAACTTAACAAAAATACTTGTAACTGTACTTGTAACCATAAACATTTCTTCCAAAACTTGAAATTTTTAGTGTTACTTTTTTGAATCAAATCAATCTAATCAAAATCCGGACTACAAATAAAACCCCGCCCGGACGCTCCCCGGACGCCCTCTAAACTAGGACAAATCCGGGGAAACCCGGACGGATGGCAACCCTAAATTAAAGAAGAAGACTTTTTATCAGGACTCTAAGGATACCTCGTTGAATTTCGTCAAGTTGTTCAGGGTGTACGCGACAGAAACCTGCGATAAGCATGCGCTTCCTCCTGAGGAGGTCGGGCGAAAAGGTTTTGAAAACAGTATAAGGAGGCAAC
Organism: Calycopis cecrops; assembly: GCA_001625245.1. Lineage (NCBI taxonomy): Eukaryota > Metazoa > Arthropoda > Insecta > Lepidoptera > Lycaenidae > Calycopis > Calycopis cecrops. Next base: position 847,217 of record LUGF01029985.1, read on the forward strand.
GAGCAGTCGGAGCCATTTTCATGACTACCGACGCCCATAGACATCCGCACGGTGGCTATACAGATGCACTGCCCGCCATCCTTCTCCCTCCTACACCACCAATAAGTAGTGCCACCCTGCATGCTCGCATGCAGTCGAATTGGGCCGCCACGACCGGGGAGGTACCTCTCGCTTACACGAGACCGGCGTGAAGTGACAGCTGTCCTGCGCGTTTCGTGCGGTGTGTAAGTAGCCGGTGGCCCATGGACCGAGGAAGAAGGAGGGCAGCGCATCTGTATAGCCTCTATGCGGATGTTTGTGGGCGTCGGTAGTCATGAAAATGGCTCCGACTGCTCGTTTGCCCCCCTATCCAAAAAAAAAAAAAACAACTGGATACCTACGATACGAAACGCACAGCACAGTCACTTCACGCCTGTATGGTGTAAGCGAGAGGTACTTCTCCGGTCGTGCCGACGTGCATGCCTGCAGCGTGGCACTACCTATTACATATTTATTACAAGTCTATTCAAATACACGTTTATAACGAGAACTCGTGTTGAAGTAGATAATTACGTGAACCAGATAATACGAGCCATTGATAAATTTAAGAATATTCAAAACTCATTGTTATACAAAACAACTCGGCATCACGTGCACTTTAGAGTTATTTATAATTGCAATTTGGTTCTTATTCCTAATTTTAATAAATGTTTAATACTATATGTATAATGTATAAAACTACGAATCCGATTGTCAGATGATGCTACAAATGCCCTCATATTTTTAAAGACTTATTTCCTTAATGACAGTGGGCTAGATTTTGATTTGAAGCAGTTTCCGATTTAAATTGTGATTCTAATTATTAGTCTAAGGTTAATAAATAATTATTTATTAGGTTCTTATGTTTATTTAAGTAACAAAAAGACTGTCCATTTATAAGAAATATTAAGTGGTTGACACAAAGTTAGTCTTTGGTACTAAGGTACCTTTATCGTAATAATTTATTAAGCCAATCTGATTGTTATTTTTTATATCTGATTGAAAAAATGTCGTTTTATGTTAGATAATTGAAAAGTTTGTAATATATTCAGACAGAGACTAAAAGTAAATTATTTAGTAGGTAAGTTAGGTACTAAGTTTTATTGTGGTGACATGCTGACATAGTTTACAAAAGAGGTTGTATTTTGTTTTTTTCCCAAGAAAAAGACTATTTAATCCTAATTGTTTATAGAAGTAATGATTAAAATATCTTCCCTAGAGTTTATTTAGTATAGTTAAAGTCACATGAAACTAAAAATAAACGTCGTTGATTAGTAAATGTTGTTGAATTTTGCTAAAAAGCGTAGTTTTATTGTTAAATCACACATTAAAAAAACCTATATTTCTCGGCAACCCGGGAATGCCCGGGAAATAGTGGTCGAGAATTCTCGTGCTCCGGGAAATAAAAAAGGTCGAGAAATGAGTTACCCTATATAAAACAAAGTCGCTTTCCGCCTTCTGTGTGTTTGTATGCTTGGATCTTTAAAACGTAACAGATTTTGATGGTTTATTTTTAATAAATAGATGGCCCATGGAGGTGGGAGGAGAAAGGAGGGCAGCGCATCTGTATAGCCTCTATGCGGATGTTTATGGTCGTCGGTAGTCATGAAAATGGCTCCGGCTGCTCGTTTGCCCTCCTATATCATTAAAAAAAAAAAGTTGTAAGCGATCAATTTTAACGGACAAAAAAGTCCGCGGACAAAAATCCCTTGTCCGTGCAGGTATTAAGATACCACTTTTATCTTTATCAGCCTTTATCGGTTCACTGCTGGACTCTTCCAATGAACGCCAAAACGACCAACCATAGAGGCTACACATATGCGCTGCCCTCCTTTCTCCTCCCACCTCCATGGGCCACCCGCTAATTACACGCACGAAACGCGACAGCACAGCTGTCACTTTACGTCAGTCTCGTGTAAGCGAGAGGTACCTCCCCGGTCGTGCCGGCCTAATTCGACTGCATGCAAGCATGCAGTGGCACTACCTCTTACCAACTGTATCGAGTAACGCAAATGAGGGATTAAAAGTACGCAGTACTTTGTATACAGTTTTGTCCGCGGACAAAAATCCATCGTCTGCTTAGGCTTTACGCGAATATCAATAAAACTCATTACAATAAAACAAACGCAACGGGTTTTATGGTGGTTCATTTACAAGGTGTGGTTGTTGTAAAGCTGATACGTCGATCTTGTGAAAAAAACTACGATAAAACCCGTAAAGTTGCTTTATTGTAATGATAGAAGTACTTCCCAGAGAAGAGAAGCAAAATCAGTGTAAATATGTATTACTTGGGTTTGTAAGGAAATAAGCAAAGCAAGTACCCCCCATCCCTCTTAAGTGCTTACGTAATACTTGAACAAACCCAATTTTGAAA
>LUGF01029996.1:0-11362 GCA_001625245.1 Calycopis cecrops
TCTACCTAAAAAAAAAAAAAAATAAAAAATAAAAAAAGACGCGGGGAGCGTACTCATCAAGGCGTCAGACGCGGCGACTTAGTCGCTAATATAAGTCAATTAAAGTCTAAAAGCAGTCGGGAGATCGCGTCGCACGACTATTGCGACCGGTTGCAGAGTCGCTAAATCCTGCAGTCGTAAAGTCGCAAGTCGTCGCTAAAAGTCGCGTATGTGTGTGTGTCAAGACTATACAAATGTAACTTTTAACATGGCAAGTTCTATTCGTTGTCCGAAGCATTCACCAAAACTTTACCTATATACTCTTTAGAAGATTAGTCAAGAATAACAACATCTTCTCACCATTTCCCTAAGGCTCAATTCACACCAAAAGCGCGGCAAAGCGCAGCGAAACGGAGCGCACTTTCAGTGTCATATAAATTTAAACTTTATTTTTATTACTATAGTACTTATTATCGAATTCTCGCGACTTCCGCGCGGATTCCAGCGACTCCTCTCGCAGTCGCGGGAATCCGCGCGACTCGTTCGAGTTTCTCATGCGATAATAAGTATTATAGTAATTATTATAAAGTTGAAATTCATATGACACATAAACTGCGCTTCGCTTCGCTGCGCTTCGCCGCGCTATTGGTGTGAATTGACCCTAATGGAATCGTTAGTGAAAACCTAGTGGAACATATTGCAATTTTATATAAGGTTAGACATTTGGCGTAAAATATGTAAAGTGGCCATAATTTTAGTAAGTAGAGATATGCTGCATGTATGCAGGCGAATTGGGCCGGCACGACCGAGGAGGTACCTCTCGCTTCCATACCGGCGTAAGCTCTATGGCAAGTGGCGTCGCTAGTCATGAAAATGGCTTCGGTGGCTCGTTTGTCCTATAAAAAAAAAATTCAAGTTTGCGTGATGCACATTGTAAGTGTTGATCCGAAACTAAGAACTTAAGTACACATAGTTTATAATGTGGGAATACAAAGTTTACGCCAGTGACGTCATACGTGTAGCGACAACATGCCAAATATTTGCTTACCAACAGCGGGAACAAACGACGGGGCTAAAGTAAATAAGTGTTCGTAGATTGTAAATGCTGTAAACAGAGCTGAGTCTGTAAACACCATCATACAATGTTGTCTGCGGGCCTCCTCACATATATTTCCGTGGTGCATAGTAGCCGGGCTTCACCTGGCTGCTCTCTCTACTTCTTGGCTTATTTAAGTCACTGCAATCTTGTACTGTCTCCCGCTTTGATTAGAGAGGGAAATTGGAATTACTTCCTACTCCTCCTATTTTCTTCTGATTAAATTCGTTGCTAAATCTGTCTTGGGACCCAAGACAGATTTAGCTTTTCCCTCGGGCTCCCTGCGATCATATCAAAGGGTCAAGTGTGGTTACCGCTGTAGATCCTGGCGACACAGGAGTAGCAGGGGTGGGAACGAGTGGTGGGCCAAAGTCCGCAAATGCTGGCCTCCTCCTGTAACCCACCCAGGAAAAGGGTTTCCTGGTTGTTACGGTCGCCCATTATTCTTTTTGCCCTTTATTCACTTATACTCTCAGTAGCATCAAGATTAATGGTCGCCACACACTTATTAACTCGGAAAGGGATCGTAAACGCCTCGCCTAGAAAAGCGAAGACGATACGATTACGTTACGTTTTCCATTAGTGTGCGTTGCAGTATGAAGTTTCATACAAAGAATACTGACCTGCTCGAGGAGATACGGTTACGATCCCTTTCCGAGCTGATAAGTGTGCAGCGACAATTAATCTAGTGTAAGAACATAATTGTTTTTTGTTTTTATAACAACACACAATGATTTACGTTCTACTTTTTTTAATACTCTTTTTTTTTAGTACAAGGGGGAAACGAGCAATCGGAGCCATTATCATGACTACCGACGTCAATGACGCATAGAGGTTATACAGATGCGTTGCCCCCCTTTCCTCTCCTTCCTCCACGGGCCACCGGCTACTCACACCGTAAGAAACGCGACAGCACAGCTGTCACTTTACGCCGGCTTCATGTAAGATAGGGGTAGGTGCCTACCAATTCGGCTGTTTGTAAGTATGGTAGTGCATTCGATTTGGGCCGGCATCACCACGGCTGGCTTACACGAGACCGACGCGACGCAAAGTGGCAGCAGTGCTGTCGCGTTTCGTGCGGTGTGTAATTAGCCGGTGGCCCATGTAGGGAGAAAGGGAAGCGCGTCTATATAGCCACTAAGCGGATGTCTATGGGCACGTCATGAAAATGCCTCCAACTGCTCGTTTACCCCCTACACACTATTACCTACTATAATTTTCCGTTGTCCCTCCAGGCGCTGGGCGACCGCCTGTTCGCTGCTCACGTGGGTAAGCTGGCCCAGGTCCACGCGGAGAGGACGCGACAGCCCACCTACGTGTACCGGTACAGCTACCGCGGGGACAGCAGCAGCTCCAACTATATGGCGCAGAATGACGAAAACTATGGTATTGTATCTCATACATTTTTGAAGTAACACTTCTATACGCGTTGTCTTGAGAAGTAAGCTGATGAATGCATGATGAGGCGAACGGAAGTTGAGAGCTGAAAATAAGTTATTGAAGACTACGATACTACGAAGAGAGTTAGAGATTCTAAATTCTTATATTACTGTAGGAGTAGGAAAGAGCAGTGCGCGCGCACATTTTCTAACTCTCTCCCTCTCATTTAATTTCTCTTCATCATTATCATCATCACTACCACCACCACCACCACCACCACCCTCATCATCATCATCACCATCACCATCATCATCGTCATCATCGTCATCGTCATCATCATCATCATCATCATCATCATCATCATCATCATCATCAGTAAGTTTTCGTCTACGGCTGGATATAGGCCTCCCAAACGGCACGCTACTGAGCTCGGTCTCTAGGTCTCCGTGTCCAGACAGTTTCCGAATGTCACTCCGTTCAGCTCCCTCCTTACTCTATCTCTTTTTATTGTTTAAGGAATAGAAATACACTTTAAAACTCCAGCGAGCTCATAGATATAGATAGATAGCTAAAATTATAAACAACAGCATTTGTTCTACGACTTTTGCCATAACTTTATAAATTAAATTTAAATGTTTTCGATTTTTTTGTTGGCGACATGTGTATGAAATATAGACCATATTTCATTCGAATGAAACGTATCTTACATAATTATACGACGTGCGACGCAGTTACAACGCTCGGGCGAAGGCTTAATTCATATTTATTTTTGTATGAAAAAAGAATTTGCGAATTAGGAAAAGCCGTAGAACAAATATTGTAAAATATGCCAGTTGTCATATCTTTTTTAATAGTATAAGGGGGCAAACGAGAAATCGGAGATATACTCATGACTACTGACGCCATTAGACATCCGTATAGAGGTTGTACAGATGCGTTGCCCCCCTTCCTCCTCCTCCCTATATGGTCCACCGGCTACTAACACACCAGCTGTCACTTTCCGCCGGATTCGTGTAAGCGGGAGGTACCTCCCCGGTCGTGCCGGCCCATGCATGCAGTGTGGCCCTATTTCTTACTTAAACTATCTGAGAGCTCGCTGGTGTTTAACAAATACCCAACAATATAATAATAATATACAATAGCGCTACTCATTTTGCTATCATCAAAATGCTCTAAAAAAAAAAAGTAACCCTGCGTAGAAACTCGTTGAGCTGAAGGGTTTCCCGCAGGCACCAGCCACGGCGACGACATCATGCAGCTGTTCATATTCCTGTGGAACTCGCGGCGACCGGAGGAGGTGCGCGTCAGGGAGCTGCTCATCGACATCGTCTACAGTTTCGCTGCCACAGGGTGGGTGCTTATCTTATAGTATAAGGGTGAAACCAGCAGTCAGAGCCATTTTCTTGACTACCGAGATCTGCATAGAGGTTATACAGATGCGCTGCCTTACACCTCCCCCTCCATGGGCCATCGGCTACTTAGACACCGCACAAAACGTAACACACAGCTGTCACTGTACGTCGGTAAAAGCGAGATGTACCTCCGCAGTCTACATCAATAATACAGCCTAAAAAGGCACGAAGGAGAAGCCGCAAGAAAAGGAGGGAATGGTCAAAGGATGACAACCTATTTGCAAAGAAAAAAAAAGAAAAAAAATATGTCAACGTGTGTCACAGTCACAGATTTGCATGTTTGTCCAAAAAGCAGCAGTATACTGTTTGTAAAGGCCGGCGCAGACGAGGGACTTTAGTCCGCGGACTTTTTTGTCTGCTAAAATAGATCGCTTACAACTGTGCAGAGGAACGAAAATGAGGGATTAAAAGTACCGCGTGCAAAAAGTCCAGTTGTAAGCGATCTATTTTAGCGGACAAAAAGTCCGCGGACTAAAGTCCCTCGTCTGCGCAGGCCTTTAGATATGCTGGAGATTAGAAGGCTTGAGATTATTTCAGCCGTAGCAGCAGCTCCTATTTATTTCTATCAGCCATCTTGGCTTAAACAAAGTTTTCATTTCTTGATCCCCTATGTAATAAAAAAACGCCTTCTGGCTCTTTGGTTTTTTGAAGACGTTCACTAATATCTACATAACAGAGCTGCAGCATGAAAATAAAGATGCCTAAAATGGACTTGAGTCTATGATAAACAAGCCGGTAGCCCGTGGAGGTGGGAGGAGAAAGGAGGGCAGCACAACTGTATAACCAATATGTGATGTCTATGGGCGTCGGTAGGCGTGAAAATGGTTCCGACTGCTCATTTGCCCCTATACCATAAATAAACGAAGAAGACGAAGAAGTCTTTAATAAGAAATGTATTTTTCGATTCTCGTAGGAAACCAACGTTACCGCACGGTACTGAGTGGTTGCCAGTGGATCCTGGTTTTGAGGAGCTGAACTACTTGGAGATCGCCGGACCCGACGACATCGCCATGTGGAGCAGCACGGACTTCGGACAGAAGGCGTTTTGGGACGGCCTCGGCTTGCTCGAGAACGCCAAATACAGGCCACGCCTCAAGGATGAATTGTAATAATTATGATGAAAACAAATAAAATTCCAATGATCCCAAAGTTTTTTTATTTTATTTTATAGGGAGACAAACTATTAATAACTATTTCAACAGAAAACATATACCTACAGACATTACAAAGTGTTCGTTGATGTTCTCACATATTTTTGTTTTCACACACGAATTGTACTTGAGGGTTTATCTTTGAGTGACCCCTAGAAGATAGGTCGTGATTTGTAATGTGCAATGTTACTGATTATGAAAATAGAAAATCCTCCCATTTTTTCGGGATAAAATCTATTCTATATGTTAATCCAAGTTAAATAAATAAATAATAAATAAATAATGCTTTATTGCACACCAAAACAAAAAAAAATATTCTTACAATGTACAATGCATAAAATTAAATGCACAATAGGCGGCCTTATCGCTTTAAAGCGATATCTTCCAAGCAACCATCACTTTAAAGATGTATTGCTTAGATTGATAGGCATGCAAAAATAACTAAACTAATTTTAATCAATAGAAACTTAACTTAAACTAATAACAAATAAGTATACAAAATACATATTGTAGAAACCGAATACTAGCGTGAGAGAGAGAACAAAAAAAAATAAATAGATAAGAAGAGAAGAAGACAACTGACAAGTTCAAAGTAATGAAGTAACACTAACAGCGAGGACAATGTTATGTATAGAAAATAGAATTAAACATTTTAATTTTAAAAGCTACAGATCTAATTTAAGGGTAAAGTATATTGTGGAATTATTAAGAAGGCCAAGTATATTATGGAATTATTAAGAAAACTGTTACAGATGTAATAATGCTCTTTTATTAGTGTCTTAAAAATATCTAAGCTTTTTGCTACTTTTATTTCTCTTGGCAAAGAATTCCATAAATTTACCGATTTAGCGGTGAAGGAATTCTGATAAAATTTTGTGTTTTGTATGGGTACATTTAATTTATTTACAAAACGACTGGGCCTTGTATTACACTCCGCTGAAAAGGTAAATTTCTCTTTAAGGTAAGTGGGAGTCCTAGGATCAAAGAGCACTTTGTATAATAAATGTTTTGTTCAAGTTACTCTCTATGCGTGTGCCAGATTTCATGAAAATCGGTTTAGCTGTTTTTGCGTGAAGGAGTAACAAACAAACAAACCTACAAACTTTTGTAATTATAATATTACTAGGATAATCCGTGGTTCTGTTATAATTGCTATTATGTGCAATATTGAATGTGAAAAAAAATTAATATGAAAAATAAAAATTTTCAGGATATCCGCATAGCGGTTACATAGATGCGTTATACCCCTACCTCCTCCCCCCTCCACTTCTTTATCATGTTTATCTGTATAATACTCTTACTATTCAATAACTTTATAGAACCTAAGAGGCTGATGAACTACTAGCGAGTCGATTTCCAGATGTGAACAGACATTTTAAGTAGAACGAAAGCCAAAATGTAAAAGCAAAGTTTCACAGAGCACTTTGAGACAAGCCACTATGTGAGTGCCTTTCAAACTTTATGCAAATGTGGAAGTAGCGGCTTACAATTTGTACTTAAGTTTGAATTATTCGGCTGAAATAGCCAGTAAATCTATTATCCATATACATAGAGCTACGGTCCTGCGCAGACGAGGGACTTTAGTTCGCGGAAAAAAAAGTCCGCGGACTAAAATCCCTCGTATACTATACAGGGTTAAATGTAATTAACGCAAGACTTCTTGCAGGCAGCATGTCTACATCAATACCAACAACATTTGTTCTACGACTTTTTACGAATCTAGATAAATAGCACAAAACAAAAAAAAACAAAAAATGTTTGCACCCTCTGTTATTTATTACTCTGTATCGTGTAAGAATGAGGCGCGGGAGCCCCTATTATATCTTGCCGCGCGCATTTCCCGCGCTATTTTCTTAGCCGCACGCAGGCTAAATGGCTAGAGGCAATATATTAATTTTGTATGGGAATATTAAAATTTTAAAAACTATTAATTTTCAAAAGTCGTAGAACAAATGTTGTTGATATTGATGTAGACATGCTGCCTGCAAGAAGTCTTGCGTTAATTATATTTAACCCTGTATATAATAGATCGCTTACAACTGTATCGAGTAACGCAAATGAGGGATTAAAAGTATGCGGTACTTTGCGTACATTTTTGTTGTTGACAAAAATCCCGTGTCTGTGTGTCCTTTAGTGAGAGGTGCGTGCTTTGCAGCCGAATCGGGCTGGCACGACCGGGGAGGTACCTCTCGCTTACACGACACCGGTGAAAAGAGACAGCTGTGCTGCCGTGCGTATAGATTATACAGATGAGTTGCCCTCCTTCCTCCTTTCACCTCTATGGGCCACCGCCATGCTGCATGCAGTATGTCACTTCTTCGTCTCCATCTATGTTTTCCCTAGCTATAATAGTGTACCTCTTATGGAGTTAGTGTCGTCAGTACGAATGGGGGAAATGATGAATGAAAAAACGATCACAAATCAATTTGTTTATTGCCTTTGACACGATTAAAAGTACACCATACTTAAATATTACCAACTATACAAATGTAGGAACAACTACACAATTGTAATACATATGGTATAGATTTAAATAGCTACTTAAAATAGCCAGGCTGATAAAATATTACATAACTATAAGAAGAACCATAACGTGCCAGTAATTCAATTAAAAATCGTACTTACAGTTCAAAATTATTTTTCAACTTTGAGGTTCACTCTTAAGTACCTAGCCTCTAATTAAATTGTGTTTGTATATTAAAGCAAAATATTTGATATCATGAAATAATTAATAAAAAGCTGTTGATTGTCTATAAAGTCGGTTTATGGATTATTGTAATTTTACAATGAGAGAGAGAGATAGATAGATGCGTCTCAAGCCAAACGCTTAAACTGATCGTCTCTCTAACACTTGTTCTGCTCTCTCGCTTGCACATAGAACGTGACATATTTTATCGTGCGTGCAGGCGGCGTTCATCGATTTCTAAGACGTCACGTCAAAATGTAAAGTTTTTGATCCTTCAAATGAGACACTGGCTAAAGAGGCCGGAATTTCAAATTTAAACTGCAAAAGTTAAATGAAATTGATATTTCGCATTTACTTTTGTTTAAGTCGATCATTATCTAAATTGAAAATTTGATTAATTAAATATAAAGGGATTGGGTTAATGAAGAAATCTTTTAATAAATGCCAGTTTATCACAAACTTTATTTAAGCTAATCCATGGGTGTTTCTGTTACTGAAATCTCTTCAATATGAATGGATTTCGCGGATCAAAACTTGTCGAGATTGTTGGAATACTGCACAACTGTGTGTTTTAAATTTACAAATTTGTTAATAACTTGTTTAGTACGAGATTTTCATATAACTCGTAAGATAAATGTCGACCATGTTGGATATTAGACTGTTAATTGGCGAATTCTTCTGTACCTAAGTATTTATTGTTTGTCCTTGCTTGTTTTTTGATTTGATAAAATTACTTTTCATTTTAAATTATCTGGAATATAATCAAAGCTCGTCCCTGATTTTCACATCGAAACGTTCGTTTTCCAGGAAGCCGAGGCTGTCCCAGAACGACTTCTGCCCGAAGTCCGCGCTGGCCCTCATCACCATGTGGTCGGGTCCGCTGATCTCCAAGTAGTTCAGCTCGGGGGAAGTGGGGTTCACTGGCGTCCACTCGGGGGCTTGCGGTATCTTTGGAACTCTGTAACCAGAATACTAATATTTGAGTTTAAGACTACGATACGCTTGCTATCAGAGGTCCTTCTTCATCATTAAGAATAATGGAACCCTCCAATTCTTAAGAAGCGATGTTTAACCCACCGGGCAAGCATAGCCAATGTGCGGATGTCTATGGGCGCCGATTGTTATCAAAAGGTTCCATTTTCATTTGTCCTCTTGCACTATAAAAAAGAAACGTCTCGAGGGTCCTGGGTAGCGTACGTAAAGGTATTCTCCTGTGTTACCCAAAAAAAGTAGGGTGAAGTCTATTAACTATGTAATTCGGGTGAAACACTGGCACAGTTAGAATAGAAATAAAAACCAAGTTACCCGGTGCTAGCGTAGCTGTAGACCATGTCGAGGAGAGCCTCCCTCATCTTCACATCTTCTGGCGCCTCCGACGACCAGATCACTTTGTGGAACTCGAACACGTCATCTCCATGACTCACTCCTGCAATTGAACGACAATCATTTTCAATAGTATGAGGTAGTGCCACGCTGCTTGCATGAATGTGGCCGAATTGCCCCCGAGACCGGCGACGTGCCTCTGTTGTTATTCAAATCCATGTTTATTTAAAAAAATATTAAAATTAGACGATAAAAGGAGTCGGTCCATTTCAGGTGTACTCTTGTACAGATAACAATAAATAAAGAAAAATACATAGAATTAAAAAAAAATACATTAAGTTCGTTGAACTCACGAAATAAAATGCACGAAACATCTAAAAATTCAAGTTTTACTTTTAAATGACAACACTTGTCAAGATGGCGCGTTTCAACACAAGTGTTATATTATTCTGTGATACTAAAAAAGTTTATCCCATGAGGTTTCATCATCATTGTTTGATCACAGTATTTTTAAAATCAAATACTTTATTTATATTTAACTTTAAAAATGCTGTAATTCGAGGCCGATTGATGGACTTGCAATGTCAATTGTTTGACAGATACGTCAACGTCAGAGTTCTAAGCAAGACGCCATTGTTATTATTGTCATAGAGTTGCATAATGTGGAAAGATTATATTTATTGGGCGTCTGAAATAAAGACGTATCCATGATTTAAACTATGCAAATGTTGGTCAAATTGTATTTCCTTTATGCCATTAACTGTACAAGAGTACACCCAGGGCTCATACAATTTTGGACCGTCTCCTTTCAAACACACTCTTGGATTGACTTCCACTTCCTTATTTCAAAATTTGGCTAGTTACCTACTGAGTGAGTAGTGAGTGAGTTTTTTGGGTTTAAGAAATTTATTTCTCAAAAGAATTACAATTCACTTACATGAGGAACAACATTTTTTTCGTTATTTTACCACAATGCGTGCGGTGGAACTTATTACTTTATAACAAAGATAGAATGTTAACGTACACAAATTATAACTATAACAAAAAAATAAAAAGAATTGTGGGTATCTTAAAAATTATAAAAATCAAACACAGAATGACACAGATCTTAAGTTACTAGAAACGGCACGGAGTTATTCTTAATTTTTAGGAAAAGTTATGTACAATCTACTTGTGAGTCATGCAATAAAATTAACATGCTCAATATAAATATGGTTACTTTAAGATTCATTGATATTTATTTTTTTTTGTTTTTTTTTTGTTTCTTCGTTTTCATATTAAATATTTGTTTTTTTTTAGTTTTTGTTTTATTTCTTCCTAGTTGGCGCATAATATTTTTGTTTGAACTTTTATACATAAAATATATACACATATACGAGAGTTTGAGTTATTTAACCGTAATTACTCACCGTAGTTGTTGGTGTTCCCCGAGGCATGGTGCGAGAAGCTGTGCTCCCCGTGGTAGCTGTACCGGTACACGTAGGTCGGCTGGCCGGTGCGCTGGGCGTGCAAGCGGGCGTTCATGCCCACGGCAACCGTGAACAGGCGGTCGCCTAGAGCCTGCGGATGTTACTGAACGGTTTAGTGGTTGTTTTTTTTGTATAATGGGGAAAACAAGCTAGACATCCTCATAGAAGTTTGCCTTGTATAGTTGCCTTGTGGCTATAGAAGTGGCTGCTGTAGCCCAAATCCGACATTAGTGTTTTATAGAATAGCTGTTGCCAGCGTGTCACCATATTATTGGTAATTTTAAAAATTTATTTCTGAGAATTCCAACAAAGTTACCAGAGTTATCAGTGTTCAATTTCGTCGCATATCAGAGTCCACTAAGGACAAACAAACATTGACTTTCTATATAGATAGGAAATGATCCGATAAACGAGATAATAATAGTTCACTCAACTGGAGGTTATAGAAGAATATACCTATAAATAGAATTTCTTTATTTCGATACAAAGCACAAAACAGTCATTGTTCAGAAATTATCTATTTTCTACCTTACATTTTCTAAATGTCAGAAACCGATCGACAAATTGAGTCTTAAAAAATACTAGCACGGTGCGAATAATGTCATAGAACGGTGCAAAGTTCAGAGTTTGACGAGAATTATTATTGTAAATATAAAAAGAGTTTGTTTAATTGTTGGAAATAAAAAAAAAGATAATTTTGTAATCCGAACATTTTATTTGCTTTATTGAAATCAGAAATAAGTATTAGCAGAGTTAAGGAGATGTAATGTCCTTTGTTTTTTCTTTTCGTGATGTTGTAAATGTATCAAATGTTTTTAAGCGTAGAATAGTATAATACGACGACCAGGCTGGCGCAGTGGTACAGG
>LUGF01029996.1:23840-34505 GCA_001625245.1 Calycopis cecrops
TCGGTATGGTCGATGGTCTACTAGTCGGCCTTTTTACAACTGATTAATCGGCTAGTCGGCCAAAGTAAATTAGCAAGAGGTAGTGCCACACTGCATGCAGCCGAATTGGACCGGCGCGACCAGGTACCTCTCGCTTACATGAAACTGGCGTAAAGTGGCAGCTGTGCTGTTGCGTTTCGTGCGATATGTAAGTAGCCGGTGGCCCGTGGTGGTGGGAGGGGAAAAGACGGCAGCGCATCTGTATAGCCTCTATGCATCCGCATCCGCATCTATGGGCGTAGGTAGTAATGAAAATTGCCCCCTATACCATAAAAAAAGTAACGATAGTTACATCTCTACTTATTACACTTACCCTTAGACAACGGGGACAGATAGTGGTAGTGCACACTGGCGCCGCCCGCGGAGCAGCCGGTCAGCGTGACGCTGTCGGGGTTGCCGCCGAACATCTTGATGTTCGCCTGGACCCACTGCAGAGCAAACGCCTGGTCCTTGAGTCCGGCGTTACCAGGTATCACCGAGTCTCCCGTGCTCAGGAAACCTGGCGAACACATCAAATATAAGAATATAATGTCTTAAGTTTATGCGAAATTTACTCATGGCAATAAAAGTATTTCAGCTGATTTTATCGAGGTTTAAACCGCGATAAAATCCGTTAAAATAATTTTGCAGAGTGTATGCCAATATTAGCGGATTTAGGATTAGATCATTTAGTAAATCATTTACTAAATGATCTAAGGATTTAGGTGATGTTATTACTTTTTGTAAATACTTGAACTTTATTCGATTTTTTAGAATTTATTTCTTTTTTTTTATCTTTTTTTTCTTTATTTTTTTTTATATTTCTTTTTTTCTTTTAGTTTTAAATATAGAACTTCATATTGTTCATGATTTGCATTGCATTCGCAAATTAGCGGCGTTATATTAAGTACCATCAAGTATCAGTGATTTTAGTCGGCTTTCGCATATAATTGTAAGAGGTTTTTGTCCAGTTCAAAGCCAATGGGGACATGTGGTAAACGGGGCTTAACGCAACCCCGCCACGACAGCTTTTCCGTGTAGAACATACCCCAGTATTGAAGAGAATATTTTAACAAATTCGGAACTTACCCAGCGGTCCGAGGCGGTAGTTCAAGGTCACCGCCACCACGTCCCTGTCCATGAGATGGTTGGCGTCGTAAATGGAGCCCTCGCCGTACATGAAGGCACCCCCGTGGATGAACACCACCACGGGGAGAAGCGCGCTGGAGTCCACTCTGGGGGTGTGGATGTTCAGGAACAGGCAGTTCTCACTACCTATAAAAAGAACGTGAAAAATTTATTATGGAACTAAGAGGTAGTGCCACACTGCATGCTTGCATCACAGATTAATAAACCTAACAGATACTTCACTCCCATACAAAAGTGTCAATACCTACCGCTATAATTACCTACAAAATCTCGCTCATGTTCGCAACGAAGAAAAATGCACCTAATATTTACGCTTGCATAGAGATGCAGATTGTATGGCTTACGTGCAAACACGTCATAAAACAAATGCGCAAGGGTTGTTAGAAACATGATTTTAGTAAAATTTAACAAATATTGTAAAATATTAATAATTTTTATTCGTGAATTAGTTTAATAGATGCATACACATTATTCAGTATGAAACTAAAGATGTTTTTAGATGGAATAATCCATAGCACAAATAAAAACGGATAAATAATAGATAATAAAAAAGTTTGAATTTTAATGGACTTCTTTTTGGCTCCGGCTGATCGTTTGTCCCCTATAGGTACTATAAAAAAAGCAACGGGTAGGTACTAGAAAAAAAAAGTACCTAAGTACGTAGCAGGTACCTACATAATATTTATATATACAATACATGTATGTTTTAGGTTTCCGTACCGAAAAAGTAAAAATGGGACCCTATTACTAAGCCTCCGCTGTATGTCTGTCACTAGACTGTATCTTATAAACCGTGATAGTTAGAACGCTGAAATTTTCACAGAATAAATAATAATTAAATAAAAATTAAGTAAATATCAAACATGGGCTCCCGTACAAAACAAGAAATGTTTAAGCATTCTTTACTCGATATTAATAAACAGGTAGAAACATGAATAAGTATTTATACGGGATACTCCTGACACAGGTTTTTTTCAAAACTTACTAGGAGATCCCACATACTGTATTGTTATCGTTATTGAGGAAAGAAATAAAATTATTCTTATTCTTATTCTTATTTGAAAAAGTAAGTATTTGGAAATATAATACGTATAATAATAAATAGGTATCTAACACATCAAAAACACAAAAAATATTATAATACATGCATCTAAACGCGGTACGATTTTCAATGTTTTTTTTTTCTTTTATACCCATGCACTTCACAATTGTTACTTGGTTTCGGCATTTTTTACTAAACGCGAAACTCGTACAGTGCACAATATTATGTGAACGCGCGAGCGTGCGACGGCCCTGTGTCGCCGATATCTTCGAAGATAGCCCGAGCCGTAGGTATAAAACGCGTGACCTCGAGCGAGTGACGTACGCCTGCTTGCATGCAGTCGAATTGGGCCGGCACGACCGGGGAGGTACCTCTCGCTTACACGAGACTGGCGTACAGTGACAGCTGTGTGCTGTCGCGTTTCGTGCGGTGTGTAAGTAGCCGGTGGCCCATAGAGATGGGAGGAGAAAGGAGGGCAGCGCATCTGTATAGCCTCTATGCGGATGTTTGTGGGCGTCGGTAGTCATGAAAATGGCTCCGGCTGCTCGTTTGCCCTCCTATATCGTAAAAAAAAAAAAATCTAAAGGCGAAGGCGACTCGACGCCGACTCAACCGCAACTCAACGTATGGCGTTCAAATGTAAGCTTTATTTTGTGTTTCATAAGAATTAGTCAAATTTGTAAGTTGGTAATACGTGGTCTATATAATGTGCAAACACCTTTATATTTTCTACCTTTACATTTACATTGTAGGTTGTGCGATATATTTTTATATATGTTAATAAACAATCAGTGTTATCTGGTATTGTACAGGATCGTTATGCGTTGATAACCTTGATGACACGCATAAAATTCGAAATCATTGCCATTGCCATTTCACATCGGTAATATATAAACGGAAGATACCGAACTATTCCATCCGCCATTTTGAATTGACTTTTAAGCAATAGGCACTCGGCCACTCGCACATCATATAATTACGTTTTTGAGCATATGCGGTGGAAGAGTTGCGGGGTGGGCCCTTTAGGGTAAAATATGTGTTGTGATGTGCAAGGGACCTCGCGTCTCTAAGTTAAAAATATAATAATTAAAAAGTATGGTAAATATAAAAGTGTACGCGACAAGTATTTTTATAAGTAACAAGAAAAGGAAATTCTCAACGTAAAGATATTCTTCGAAGTACCAAAGCAAATTAAACGTTTAAACACTTTTCTTAATGGACAATGAATATGAAATTTCGCGATTATTATTTGTATTTTATATTTGAATTGGGCTACAAATAATGCTACTTCGTTTTTGATTTTTTTCATATGTGTTGTAATTTATTCATTACTAATTGCGCCCTGCGCTTTCACTTGCGTAAATTTCGATCCCATGGACAATAGAAAATCATCCCTTGGCATTTCATAGGAACATTTTTTCGGGATAAAAACTATTCTGTGTTAATCCAAGTTAGTCTCTATGTGAGTGCCAAATTTCATGAAAATCGATTCAGCAGTTTTTGCGTGAAGGATTAAATAAACAAACAAATAAACATACAAATTTCGCATTAATAATATTAGTAGGATTGTATTGTAATAAAGATTTTATGCGTTAGTGAAATACTAAAGTACTTGGATAAAATACAAAATAGGTTAGAAATATGCATTATATTCAATCAATTATTATGGCTCCGAAAAAGTTTGTTATGTACCTACACATATAAATTGTTATTATGAAACAGTTGGATAATTTCGATAAGCAGCTTATCATTTAGTCGTTCATTAAGAGAGACCTCGTGCTGCATAGATATACATGTTGGTCGGCAGCGATAAACTATTTTACTGTTACACTAACTTACCAGGTTATCACTTCATTATATTATTTACCAAATATGTTTTTCATTTGTCATTATATTTTGTTTGGTTTTATTTTCTCTCATTATTAATATCTTATCAAACTGGTCCGGGATTGTTACTACGTGCTTACTTATCTTATGCTTTCTTAAGTTACTAAACTTAAACTTACCAACTTAAAGTATGGTTTGTAGCACCTGTCATTCATTATTGAGATGAATCAGTATATATAGAAACACATACATACAAACATACACTCGAACGCCGCCTCTCGCCCCGCGGTTTCACCCGCGTAAATTTCGATCCCGTGGATAATCATCCCATGGCATCCCATAGGAACATTTTTTCGGGATAAAAATATCCTATGTGTTAATCCAAGTTATTCTCTATATGTGTGCCAAATTTCATGAAATTGGTTCAGCAGTTTTTGCGTGAAGGAGTAACAAACAAATAAACACACAAACAAATATACAAACTTTCGCATTTATAATATTAATAGGTTAAATGTTTATTTTGCAAAGGTCCATACATATTATGGTAGAGCAAATAACAATCAATATTCGATCAAAGTAGATATTGCGAAATTTTCCCCAAGCTCGGCAAATATATCAAGTAAGAAGTATATTACATACGTGTCGAGACCACTGTCTACAAACAAACCATTAAACTTATTTGCCGTTTCTCGACCCTTTCTATTTCAAAGTGGATATATTTACCGATGATTTTCTTGACAAAAGGCTCGTACTGCAGACACGGCGACAGGGTCCTGCTGGCGTCCCACACTCCCTGCCATGGCTTCAGGCTCTGGGGCTCCTGGGAAAATATTCTTTATTACTAATGTGCAAGCCCGTTTAGTCAGAGGTAATGCTACGCTACATTAGAGCCGAATTGGATGGGCACGACCTGGGAGGTAACTGTACAAGAGACCGGGGTAAAGTAACAGCTGAACAGTGAGGTGTGTCAATAGCCGGTGGCCCATGGAGGGAGAAGAGGAAGGAAGGCAGCGCATCTGTGTAACCTCTATGCGGATGTCTAATGGACTCATGAGAATGGCTACCACTGCTCTATTAACCTAAAAAAAAATTGCGAGTCTCGAATTTCGGGAGCCAAATAGACTAAATTTTATAAAGGAATTTTTGAATTTCACACAAAACAGGGACCCCACTTAAGGGTAAAATTATATCAGGTGTACTTAGAATTCGTCCCGTGTAGTCAAACTGGTCTTATCTACGTCAACGAACTTTACTCGCAGGTTAACAATGCTATCTCTAGTTTAGCTACACAGTAGGTACTCAGATAACCTCTACCTATACCTGTATTAGCTTTCAGGCAGATTGTAGCAAGCATGATAAGGTAATCTACGTTATTATTTCGTACTATCCATATGATTAAACTTAACAATAGACCAAATGCCTGAATAATAAATTTGCAATATTTTTTTATGGTATAGGGGCAAACGAGCAGTCGGAGACATTTTCATGAATATCGACGCCCATAGACATCCGCATAGAGACAAACAGATGCGTTGCCCTCCTCCATGGGACACCAAATTTCATATTAAATTAGTTACATTCGTTTGAACATTTTCTTTATCCACATTGCTACGGACTACGGGCCAAATTAACTCGCGCTGCTCAATCGTGCTGAAACTGTGTTCATCTTTTTAGTCCAGTCATCTGGTACTTCTAGGTGGAAAAATACGGTCTCTGCACACTTATCAACTCGGAAAGGGATCGTAAACGCCTCGTCTAGAAAAGCGAAGATGATACGATTACATTACGTTTCCCATTAGTGTGCCTTGCAGTATGGAGTTTCATACAAAGTATACTGACCGGTTCGAGGTGATACGGTTACGACCCCTTTCCGAGTTGATAAGTGTTCTGCGATCATTATCCGGAAGTTTTGAAATGAAAAAAAAAAGAAGTTTATTAATGCTCTTTTCGAATTACAACTCAGCTATTTGCAAAATATTGGAAAATTGTTGCCTAGTAACACTCCCTTTACAATATTATCTTTCCGAATCATATAACGATAAAAACATTTATATACAACTAGCTGTTACCCGCGGCTTCGCTCGCGTGGTAGAAAAACAAAATTACGTAGGTACATATTTCGAGCCGGCGATATTCTTCAGTCCTTAAACTATCTCCATGTTGCATTGATATATTGATCCGATTTGATTTAAAAAAAGGACAGAAACAAACAAACAAACACACTTTCGTTTGTAATATTAAACGATTGATTAAACGAGCGAATGTACATGAAAAGCATTTACTTAACATTACATATTACATTAACCGATCATGAAGTCGCATTTACGAAGACAGGAACCCACTTAAACGAGTTATCAATAGCTCTTTAACGGTATGTTTTCACATGGGATTGTTTTCACAGCTACCCACGTAAACGTTTACGCACGAACATGCATAAGTTATATAATTGTGTTGCTCTCCATTCTCCCATCTGATGGGCCACAGGAAAGCCACAAATCGCACGACACGCGAAAGCAAAGCTGTCACTTTGCGATAGTAAAAATCGAAAAATCTTAATGTTTTTATTCGAAATAATAATATATTTATTTATTTGCGGGGAATCACACTGCATTGAGGCACAAAAATAATAAGCTTACAGGATTAAAACATACATTTACAATAATTATAGCGAAAAACAACAAAAATGAATAACGTATACAAATACAAAAGAAAACTGTTCGCAAAACAAAAATAAAAATACATAAAATCTATACATATAATAAAATCGTAAGAAAGTCTAAGCTGTACATTGAATATTTTTTCAAAAGAAATACTTTGGCGTGATCTACAATCGATATCGAGGCCAAAAATATAGTCTGTCTGTTTTGTGTCTGTCAAAATATAGTCTGTCTGTTCTGTGTCTGTCATCTGTTTGTCTATACGTATGTCCGGACTAAACTCAAAAAGTACGTAAGTAAAAGTAGTAGAAGTAAATCCGTGCAGGATTTACTTCATATGTTGCATGAATATTACTAACAGGTCGGGTCAACATATAGAAAGAAAGAAAGAAAGAAATTGTTTTATTTGCCTACATATTATTATCTCGATATTTCCACGAGACCGAAACTCATGTGGGTGAAACCGCGGGGCGCAGCTAGTAGAATTATAAAATTTGCTTTTTGAACCATGAACCTTAGCCCTGCCCTGAGAAGAACCTGCGAAACAAACCCAGCGGGCCTCATGAATTAAAGAATTATCTAAAAATATAACAAATACATTTTTATCATATTATTTATAACATAAAATGTATTAATTTACATTTATTTTTGTATAGAAGTAGCCTGGGAGGAGGGTACTGTTCCCAAGGTGTGGTATCATGTGGACCCACTCGTGTCGGTCGAATTAGACTGCCTTGCGGCATTACACCACCTCATACTCGAATTATTTTCTCAGGTTGCTGAACGCTACGCGGTCTGGATACACTGCGGCACACAGTGCACGTATGCATGTGGCACATAATGTAAAAAACAACATTTTGTACTTAGTGCTCCGTACATTCATATCACTAGTAAGATAGGACAATGGAAACGTTGCCAAATTGCGACTTCGTTGCTTACTGCGCTTACTGGCTGGCGTGGGTTTATTTGTTAGACAACGGCAAGCAAATAAACCTACGCAGATAAAGTGTGCTGTATGAGGTTGCCGCCGTGATAGCTAACGATACCACAACAAGCTTGGATGAGAGAAAAGCATATACGTTGCAATAAATCAACTTTAAAGGATTTTGTCGCGGTTTATTTTATTATTTTACAAGCCCGTCGTTACGTCACCAGTGACCACGGTTGCTGTGAAGCTTCTGAAGTGTCGATTGTAATAGTAGTTTACGCAACTGTCGTATAATGAAGGGTATTAAAACTCGAGTGTGAGTTTTTGAAACGAGCGGAGCGAGTTTCAAAATAGTAACGAGTGTTTTAATACCCGTGCTATATGTAGTTGCATACACTACTTTATCTTCACTAATGCAATTAATCAATTAATAAAATATTGCGAAACATTAAATTCATGCCTACGTGTATTGTCACAGCGAACTTGCCGCCATTAAAATCTAACCAATGAGAGCGTAGCTGCAGCGCGCGCAGGGTCAATTAGGAGCGAGCGCGCGCTGTTAAGGATTTTTACATAAGGCTCTCTCACCACTCTCTCTCTCTCTCTCTCTCTCGCTCTCACACAGTGTTAATGAGATTTTACGATATCGATTTGGATATTATAACATCATGTCAAATCGCTTAAATTGAGTTTTTTGTTGTCTGAGCTATAACAGGAGTTATTATAAGTCTAGTATTGAAAACATAAGTAGAATATTACAATATTAGTGTAGATAAAATAATTAAAGAAACCTCTACAAAATTTAACAAAGTTGTCTTAGGGTCAATTCACATCAAAAGCGCGGCGAAGGGCAGCGAAGCGGAGCGCACTTTCAGTATCATATGAATTCATACTTTATTTTCATTACTATAGTACATATTATCGAATGAGTAATATTCGCGTATAAAAGCATAATATGCATGTTCTCTGGTCCTTATAATTATAGTCTGTAACGTGATGATTGGACGGACTAGTGATTTTAGATATATTAAGTACTAGCTGCACCCCGCGGTTTTACCCGCGAAAATTTCGAAACCGTGAAAAATAGAAAACATTCTTTGGCATCCCATAAGAACCTTTTTTTTCGGGATAAAAACTATGTATGTGTTAATCCAAGTTACTGTCTATGTGTGTGCAGAATTTCATGAAAATCGGTTCAGCAGTTTTTGCGTGAAGGAGTAAGAAACAAACAAACATACAAAAAACAAACTTTCGCATTTATAATATTAGGATAGGTTACTAAAGTAGGATTACAAAAGATTGGAACTTTAGATAATATCTAAAGTTGCAATCTTTACCTCACCAGACTATACTATAAGCTCCAACTGTTACCGATCAAATATGAATACGTTCGACAAACATTTGACCGTCTGTCAAATCATACAACCAATTATCAGTTGATGTAACTAATTGTGTTCAGCCAGTGGTCAAATTGTAACGTGTCGTGATTCCTGAACGCGGCGGCGTGCGGTCAACTGCACTTTCCGCCATTTTGCACGGCTGCCATGTTGCTTTTGCGGCTTTGTCAGTTCGAACGCTTTGACGTTACGTTTGACATTGAGTTATGTAAATGGAGGGAAAGTTAAACAATTTAAATTTAAAAATTTTCGTATATTGCACAAAATATTTTCATATTTTTTCAGCTTTATTATATTTACCCTATATCCCAAACCTATGAGACCACTACTATTTTACAAAATTTTAACAAAAAATACTGTGAAGAAGTGTGTCATGGGGTTGTATTAAACTAGCTTTTGCTCGGGGCTTCGCACGCCTCAAATTAGATGTTATTATTTAAGTCGAGATCGGTGCATAATTTCCTTCTATCATCAGATATCTCATGTGGGCGTGTATGGGTAATCGAGCAGAATAACAACGAATACACTTTATGCACTTTTTATTTCTTGTCACACAATCCTTTGTGGGCCTCAACGGTAATCTTCAACACTAATGTCCAACGTAGGAAGGCAGGTACTCGTAGCACTAAGAACGCGTGATGGTTTTGGTGTAGTCCGCACCGGCCGACCGCCAATAGTAAAGTGAGGTGAGGATCGCGCGCTGCTCACGCTCCCCACCTATCGGTTACGTCACATCGGTCCGATACATTCCAACACTAACTCCATCGAGCGCCGCTAGATGGCACTGGCTTTCCGAAACCGCTACGGTACCACCATTTCCGACATATATATCAATCTTCCCCTTGAATCAATCTCTCTTTAGTATCTCATTATACCTTACTACTTCATAAGCTGTGATATTTACCATTTACTATTTTTATTACTAACATTGATATCTGTTAACTATTTGTTATTCGGGAAAATGTGGCATTAAAATCCAAATTATAGATATATTATGTAAATTATTGTTATATTGTAAAAAGGTAGTATTCCCGTTCATTGAATTGAATAAATAAACAAAATCTATCTAATAAAAAACGCATCAAAATCTTTTGCGTAATTTTAAAGATCTAAGCATACAAAAAAAAAAGACGGCGAAAATCGACTTTGTTTCATACTACAATAAATAAAAATGAATATGATGGGAAACATCTAAGATTCACCGACGTACAATTAGTGAGAAAACTATTGTTTAACGTTAGAATCCTTTATAATGCTAATTGATATTGTAATTTATCCACTGTAACTGTAATTTACATGTACTTGAAATTATATATCTTACAGGTTACACGGTTACAGGTACACGGTTCATTGTATATGCATGTAGGGACACACATTCTATGTTCTTAGGAGTCAGCAAATATATTGTACATATATATTGTGCGCGTGAGTCCCATACAGTCTCTTTGTTCCCACAGTGTAATAGTAGTCCCCTTGTTCCCTTAGCGTAATAATCTTAAGTATCACGGAAACCATTAATTACACCTCTATAATATTGTTTACGATCTGTATTTTTACTTAGGTACGTTACCATAAGTGAATCTCAAACAGTCTCCTTGTTCATTCAGTGTAACAGTAACCTTAAGTATCACGGAAACCATTAATTAT